>VWZY01010808.1:88470-169302 GCA_013399075.1 Chloroceryle aenea
ATCAAGCTCTGACCCTTTCTCCCCGCGGTTGTCCTGCTCCTGCCTCGTTCTTGCGCTCGCTGCCGCCTCCCAGGCCCGGGCCGGGATCAGGCTTTCCCGCGGGAAGAGCTGCTCCTGTCGCTCTCCGGGGCGGTTGAACGCACGTCCTGCGGTGCCCTTGCGTTACTTCCCGGATCGTGCCGCTGGAGTTTGGCCGGCTGAACGCTGGCGAGGCCTTTGCTTCCCGGCTGCTGGCGGATTGTGCTGCCGAGGGGGGGAAATGAGGTTGCGGTGGTAGCTTCTGTAAGCGTCGCCGTTTATTTTCTGCGTTTAAGGGACAAATGTTCTTTCAGAGAAGGCTTGGAGAGGTGTTAAAATCCCAATGACTGTCCTCAGTGCTGTAAAATGTTTCAGTGATTTTCATCACTCATAATGAAGGGCACTATCGCAAGAGCTCAGAACAAATAATTGTGTTCAATAAAAAAGGTAGGGTTTGAGGAGTGGTTGAAAGCCAGAGCTGACTCCTTGAGAGTAAAAATCCTTAACTTTGTGGCTTCAAGAGGTGTGACTTAAAATATGAAACTTAAAACGTGTAATTTCATTCAGGGGAAAAACATGGTATGTTTCAAACGAGGATTTCCAGTCATTCTGATGAAATCCAGCTTAAACACCTTTATGTTAAGTAGGGTTTGAATATTTGACCATATAAAATTGTTGCTTTTGGTTTAACTATGATTTTATTTAATAACTGTATTATTGTAGTTGGCTGCCTGAAGAGATAGGAAGGACCATAAGTATTTAACATAACTTTTCACATCAGATGCTGCTATTACATTATCTCTTTATCCATGCTGTCTGTAAAATCTTCCCTTTTTGTTTCCACCTCTTAAGCAAATAACTTGCTAAATTTCTCAGGGGGGAAAGTGAGTTAAGTAGCTGTTATTAATTGGCACATGCTCTGGAGGTGAATTGTAAGGGCCAATGCTTTCTTTGTCTCGGAAGCAGCATGGAATTTCCTTCTTCACACTGTTTTGGCTCCTTTTGGAGGAGGTCTTTGTTTATCTGCAAGAGAATAATCTGCCTCAGAAGTTCCTTTCTCTAAAGTCAACTGACTTAAGCAGGCAGCAGATTTAATTTAAAATCCTTCACCTCGAAGTCAGTGATAAGTTGGATTTTTGTGTGTTTATTATTTATTTGAGAGTGAACTTAAACCACGGGCAAACCTACGTAGTAGATACTCAATCAGGGAAATGAATTACTCAGAAAGACCCTTCTGAAGGGTGCCATAAAGTGTGTTAAACAGCAGTGTTCTGCCAGGGGTATTTTCCCTTTGGTACAAAATCCCTGGCGAGCTTGTTGGTTAAGATTGTGATGGTCCTTGCCTCTTAAAAGTGATGGTAATCGAATGTATATTAAAGAAAAATACAAAATGAAACGTCGTAGCTTTGCTCCTGTTAAGATTAATTTTATTTTTTTTAAACTAGATGAGCAACAACAGTAACAAGAGAGCACCAACAACAGCAACCCAGAGACTTAAACAAGACTACCTGCGAATTAAGAAAGATCCGGTGCCTTATATCTGTGCAGAGCCTCTCCCATCTAATATCCTTGAATGGTAAGAAGTAGAATGAAACCTTCACTCGCTTCTGGAGAGAACAAGATTTTCCAGGTCATCGAGTTTGACTCTCTCCCTCCTACAGATTGTAGGAGAATCTTGGGTTTGGGAGGATGAAACTTTTACTGAAGCGATGTAAAGAAATCAGTGGCTGGTGGTGTGTTGATTTTCATGCTGTTTAACTTCCCTTCTTTGTCGTAGGCACTACGTTGTACGGGGACCTGAAATGACTCCTTATGAAGGTAAAAGTGTGTGTGTAGGAGAAGTGTGTGTGTATTTCCATTGTGATTGGCATGCCAGAGTGATTACCCACCACAGAGCTGCTGTAAACAGCCCCACCGACTGTCTCCAAGCTGTGTGTTGGCTTGTTGAGCAGAGGTGGTGGTAACTAATTAACTGGTAGTCATTTTTGTGTTAGCAAGGGTTTTAAGAAAACCACTTTTAGATTAAAACTAAAGCTAACCCTTTATTAAGTAGTTGCTAAAGATCTTGGAGCAAATTTCTTGCTTTGGATAGTATGTGACAGTCAAAGGTAGCAGCAGAAGTCCCGTTTTGCTGCCACAGTGAAGTGAGAGTTGTATATTCTCTAGGAATGCCTGGGGGGAAGGTAAGGAACTTAAAAGCTTTATTAATTTGTTGTAGTCGTGCATTTCACCACGTCCTCTCCCAAAATGCTTTCTGAAGTTGGATTCTTTGTGGGACTGTATTTGCAGTTAGCTGTGATTTGAGAAAACTAACCCATTTGGGCTGGTGTTCTGTGCACATTAAATACACTTTGGTTAAATAGATTATGGACTTGTCAGCAGAGAGTGCTGTTTGTAGTAACACGTGTGGGAGAATTGCCTCCAGATCAGACCTGCTGCAGGTGTGGATTCTTCTCTTAGAGGCACGGGATGATGAGCTCCATCTCCTCACTGTGAGGGGGAGGAGGAGAAAACAAGGAAAGGGTTTCATTGGAGCAGCAGCTTAGTTGTTCAGCTTTGTGCAAAATCAGTAATTCATCTCTTTCTGTAATGCAGGTGGCTACTACCATGGGAAGCTGATATTCCCCAGAGAATTTCCTTTTAAGCCTCCTAGTATTTATATGATTACCCCTAATGGAAGGTTTAAGTGTAATACAAGGTAAGGATTCTCTTGTAACACTTAAGCCATTAACACCACTTCAGCAACTTGTCTACTGCGTAATAATCTCAATGACAAAACCAAACCACACTGCCCATCTTCTCCTCCTGAAGGTTGTGTCTCTCCATCACCGATTTCCACCCGGATACTTGGAATCCAGCCTGGTCAGTCTCCACGATCTTGACGGGTCTTCTTAGTTTCATGGTGGAGAAGGGGCCCACACTGGGCAGCATAGAGACATCCGAGTTCACGGTAAGCTCGGGACTGTGAGGGGCCTTTTGTCAGCCTGGGCAATGCTCAGCGTGACCGCTGGCCCCCGGCCACCTCAGATGTGCCTGCCAGGGATGATGGGTGGATGAACTGAGTCGATTTTAGGCAGGATGGGGAGAGGATTTCTTGGAGAATGTAGTAGGCTTGCACCGTTCTTTTGGGAAATAATTAAAGTATGTTAAATTTGTTGGTATGCAACTGCTGATAATTATTGTCTCCTCCACAGAAAAGACAGCTTGCTGCACAGAGCTTAGCATTTAATTTAAAAGATAAAGTCTTCTGCGAGCTCTTCCCCGAAGTGGTGGAGGTAAGGAAATTCATCCTGGCAATAATCTGGCTTTCTGCAGATGTTCAGCTTCTCTGTAGATCTAAACTAATTGGGTTCTGAACTCTTCTCAAAACACCAATAGCTTCGCCACTCTCACTTGCAGCTGTTCAGGTTTCTTTTCTCTTTCCTTTCTCCAGGAGATTAAACAAAAACAGAAAGCACAAGAAGAGCTCAGTAACAGACCTCCATCCCTCCCTCTCCCAGATGTTGTTCCTGATGGGGAAGCACACTACGGTCAGAATGGAATTCCCCTTCTTAACGGGCATGTACCATTGGCACCTGCCAATCACCCCGGTCTCCAGCAGGCCAACCGTAACCATGGACTTTTAGGCGGAGCTTTGGCGAACTTGTTTGTTATAGTTGGTTTTGCAGCCTTTGCCTACACAGTGAAGTACGTGCTGAGAAGCATAGCCCAAGAATGAGGAGAATAAAAGAAATCCAAGACCAAATTAGTGGTAGTTGCAGAATGAGTGGGACTCTTTGGGCATCTGACTTTTTGACACTGGGATAAATATTTGTTTGGCCGAGTCGCAGGTAAAACTTTTGTTTGGCTCATGGGTTACGTTTGGGAAGTGGAGTAGTTTTGGGGAGTCAGAAAGCTAAAAAGTTCTGCTCGCAGATCTCTTGTCCTCACTACTATCTAGTAGTGGCTCACAAAGAAGTCAAAGCATTATTGATGAGACTCTGCCATTTCTAGTGCTTTGATTTTTACAGCAGTTCTCCATCTGTTATTGGAAATTTGAAAGTCCTAAGCAAATACAGCTTTTTACTTCATTGGACAGTTTTTAAGACATCATGATTTCTGCATATCATTTTATTTTCAGTAGGGAAGAGGCTGTGCAGGTGTCAAAATGATTCCAGTAGAGATTTCACGTGGACTTGCTACGGGTTTGCTTAATGTGGACATTGATGCTACCGAAGATTGCTGGTTTCTCTTCTGAAGTAGAACGAGCATCATTCTCATATCTAGTCAGTAGTGATTAGATGAGTGGGAGAAGAACACCCTGTGTGTGTTAAACGTGTTGTCTAAATCCTCACAGTGTCATTGAAAGCTTTATTTGGGTTGCAAGAAGTGCAGTTCTCAGCCTTCAGGAATGATTATCAAGAAAAAGCATTTGAATCAGTCTTTAGAGGGGTGCCCAGTAATAGCCAGTACTGCTTTGGATTTGTTCACTTAACAGATTTCCACTGGGGGAGATGCTCTGGTTGAAAGCTGTAATACTGAAGTTTGATCACAAGGTGCCACTGTTGGAAAAATAATAAGAATTCTAATAATAAAACTGCACACACCAATGGCCAGTTGATTGTGTATTCAGAAAATCTGCTCTGGATTTCTTGGGCTTTGGTAGATGGAGTAACCATAGCCCTTGTTGAGGACAAAAAGACAAATGAGTCTGAATAACAAACCAGCTTCTTCAGATGAATTCAGCTGCCTCTGAACTGTCACTAGCTGAAGTAAACCCTTAAGATTAGTTGGGCTTGCTTGCTTGAAGATTTGTATAATCTCTTAGGGAAAAAACCCACACCAAAAGTGAGAAAAGAACCCAGACCCTTCTGATCTGCCTGAGATTCTAGAAGCTTTTTGGTCTAAATCCAGCAGTGTTCCCATTCTGATGACCAAAATACCGATGTTTGTTCATGGTGTTACCAGACTCTGGATAAACACTGAAGCTCTTAAGGTAGTTCAAAAATCTGCCTGAAATTACTCTTTGCTTGGGTTTTCCCCTCCCTTGCTTAATTTTATCCAAATGCTTTGTTTCATTCGAGGCAAAACTTCCTGTGCCTTTCATAACCGGCAGCGATACCCGGTCACCCGAGGAGGAGCGCGCCCGCCGTTGGCAAACGGTTGGAGGTGGTGGCAGGGTAAAAACTCTGCATCTCACTGCACCCAAATAAATATTACCTCATGTATCTGAGAATGTTTTCGAAGGGGTTTTCTTTTCCCTTTCAGATTTCCTTTCTCTGCTTCTTGAACTGTAAGCAAAAGCGTGTTCCTAACCCATGAGCCGCAGCTTAGAGCATCAGGCAGGAGCCAGCAGAGCAGCTCTGCACTAAAGAAATCCAAAACCAGTTCTTAGGGTAAGGAAGGGAAGGAGGAGATGGGGCTGGGCTTACAGTTTGGAAAAGGCTGGATTTTAAAATGTATTTATAAATCTTCGATGATTTTTTTTTTTATTTTGTGGTTTTACCAAATCTTATTTATAACTATTTTTTAATTTACTTCTTGTATGCACTTAATCAGCTCTTTGTAAACCAAGAAGCACCAGTTGTATCTATCTAGAAACAATCACCTTCTGTCGGTCTGGGGTTGTGCTGGAAAGGAGGGGGAGTGTCAGGCCCCTCCTGCAGTGACAGGATTTCACCATGGCTTTGTCAGGCTGATGGGTTTTCTCCCTCCAAGCATCTGGGGCTGTTGTGTCTGGTGGATTTTAGTGTCTTTCAAACACGTTGGTGTTCTCACAATGCCTTTTATGACCATCGCCTACAGACAGAAGCTTTTAATTGGTTATCTGTGTTTATCTTCTTAGCTTAAGGAAGTTCTTTTGTCCACATAAATGAAGACAAAGGCAAGGAGACCTTGGCCAGGCTGTGTTTGCATCTTCTGACAGGTACCTAACCGAGGTACAGCTTGGAGATGCTGAACTAAAGGCATTTTATTAAGACAAGAAGTTGGCCTTAAGCTCCACCCAGACATTTGAAGCTGAGTCTCCTTTTGTTTCTTTAAAGTGCCACAATTGGAAACAAAAAAAACCCCAACCTTTTGGTTAAACCCTGGACATGCTGCATTTTCTTTCCCAATGATTGGTTGTACATCAAGAAGCAGTTTGCAGTTTCTCTTCAGTATCTTGGGTTGGGAGAGGGACTCAACAGTCACTTGGGCTGCTGTCTGTTGCAGGGCGCTGTGGCCGAACGCTTGCACCTATGGCTTACCCCATTTTCATACCTCTCCTTGCCTTTGGTAACAAGACTTACCCCTTTTTGTGTAGGTTTTACTCTTTTGTGGCTTTTTTTTTTTAAAGCATTTATAATAGTAGGCACTACCTGAGCTTTTTGTTACCAAAGTCATTCGATGGAGTAAACCATTCTTTGCCGTGCAAAAATATTCTCATGCCCTGAAGCAGTGCATTAAATAATGTAATCAAACTAAACCCCTGTCCCTCAGTAGGTGATACTGGAACAAATGTCCTGCCCTTCACTTTCATGCTGCAATTTCACAGACTTCTGTAAGATCATTGCACCCAGGAATTCCACAGCTTGGATCAGAAGACAGCTCAGTGGTCGCCTTTAAGAATCTGTTTGATTTTTATTTTCTTAAATGCTGGATTTGTGTGTAGTCATAACTTTCTCCCCCTAAGATTTCAAGGTCTCAGAAGTTACCTTCAAGCATGTACTGAGGAGTAGAAATGACTGCATTGTAAAGTTGTTTGTTCATAATAAACACTCATCATAAAAGGTGGATTTGGGATGTCTCGGAATAATTCCTGCTAATCATTTGTTGCTGTCAGGGGCTTCTAGGGCCAAAGACAAATAGCACAAAAGATGATGCTTTTTTGCTACCCAGCCAAAGGTCTTGCTTCTTAAAGCAGAAAACTCAGGGTTTGGGGGGAAAAATCCCCTACACACCTCAAAACAAGGGGAGTATTTTGAAAACTCAAAGCATTCTCAGCTCCTCTTCTTGGAGAGACTTGTGGGCGATGAACGAAGATGGTTTAGTAGGAACCTTTCCCCAGTGCTAGGAGCTCTGCCCCGACAAACGCTGGGTCTCTGCTGCCTCGCTGCAAGAGAAACCTGCAGGCAGCTGAGCTTTCCCACTTTGCCCCCTTTGGGTGATGCCGTGGGCTTGCCAGGAGATGGCGCAGCTGCCCCGCGTGGGTCGTGGCTGGCTGTGGGATGCGGGGAAGAGCCGATGGGAGATGGAGAGGCTCTGAAAGGGAGCAGGGTCAGGATGGGACTGGGCAGAAAGCAGCTGAAGGGGCTGGAAACTCTTGGTCTGTCTTCCCAAGGTGGCTTTTTGCCTGCTGCTGGGTTTAGCTTTGTTCTATTGCCGGTTAACCCGGCCAACAGTTGAGTTTACCTCGGATTAGCCCGGGGAAACTCCACCTTCCAACGGCAGGGATCTACCCTGGGGGTATTCTGGGCCTCTCTGCTGTGCAGCAGGGGTGGGGGTGTAGGTGTCAGTGAATGGCAATGTGTCTTCAGCTCCAAAAGGCTTCCAGAGTCACCCTTTGGGTAGCAGTGCTGGAGTGGCTCACTAGATCTCCAGCAGGCAATTCTGGGCAAATCCAAGCTGTTGACCTTCTGCCCTTTGGATATGATTCTTAGCAGGGGTAAGGCCGAGCTTGAGCAGAAGGGGAACTGCCTAAGTAGAGACTGAAAGATCTCTAAGGCTCCACAAGTTTCTTGCCTGACTATTCAGCTTCCTCTCAAGCTTTACACGCCCTTCCTGGAGTGTTTGCAAACACTGTGTTTGGGTTCTTGCGTGTGGTTTTGAAATGGAAATGTAGCTTCTTATACCTTTCCTGATGCAGAATTGGATGGATAACACTACACTCTGAATTATTCCCACCATGGTGCCCAGCTCAGAGGAGAAACTGTCTTTTCAGTGACGCTGAGATCCTCGGTTTGCTGTCCTGTGAAGTGCAACACCAGCCTATTCCTACCTCGTTTGTGAGTGGGGGCTGAATGCTGTTCCTGCAAGACTCGGGTGCTTCGGAGCTGCTGCGCCTCGGACGTGGGAACAGCAGCAGCAAGGTGACTCCTCTCCAGGTGACACAATGCTGGACTGAAGGTGGGAGGAGAGGTGACAACTGTGCTGACACTTGGTTCAACCCAGCACAGAGAAAAGCATCCAGGTGGGAGATAGCTACCAGCAGTTTGTCCTGCTGGACCATCAAGTAACTTGTCCTTCTGCTTGCAAACGTAGTTAGGATTCATGTCCTCAAAATCTTGAGGGTTATGTCTCAGGATTTGGCTCTTGGGCTGGGAAAGGAGATGTTGCAGGCAGACGGATGCAAAAGCCATTGCCCCATTCCAGCCTCTAATGTCATTTCTTGCCATGGTGTGTGGATCTGTCAGGCTGTTTAGCTGTGATATGACAGATTGTCCTATTAATGTGTCATCAAGTGCACTTTTACAAATTCATGGCTTGTCTACAACTAACCTGAAAAAAGAGGCTTAAGTAGGAGAAGGCGCCAAAGAAAGTTAAATATTATTAACAAATAAAGTCTGCCACGTAGTTTTGATGGAATGTGAGCTAGTTGGGGGAGGGGAGATACACCATTAACTATTTAGCTTCTGTGCAACTTCCCTCCTCGCTCCTCTCTCTCCCAAATTCCATCTCTCTCAAGAGATGCTGTTTAAAAAAAAAAAAAAAGTCCCTGTATTCTCCTTGATTTTGCCCTCAGGTTGTTCATGCCTCAGTTTCCCCGAGCCATAAATCATAGAGCTGTTGCTCCTGATCCACCCTGGCTGCCTTTAAAGTCCAGTGGGGAGCTGTGCTGGCATTCTTACTGGCATTCCAGAAGGCACGGTGAAGGGATTGTTAAAAGAAAGCAAACCTGTTGCCTGCTGGCTGCATAAGGTGCTTCCAATTACGTGGTCTGTTACCATTCCTGGACTTTCTCACGGTGCAGTCTGAAGAGAAAACTTTGCATCACACTCCGTGTTTGCAGCAAGAGTGGGGATATTTATCCTAGGAACTGACAAAGCTTTGCAGACTGCCCCAGCCCTTCAGGATCTCCCTTAGGAAATGCTCACAGGAGATGTGTAACCTTTGGGTTTCTGTTACTTTTAAGCACAGCCCAACCTCCTGTAAAGAGCTCGGGAAGCCCCTGCTGGGGCTGCCTCTAATGAGAGCTCAGGGGGGGGAACATTGTATGGGGCAGAGCTAAGCAGAGTGTAAAGCAAGAGCTTTGATGCTTCCACGTGTGGTGCGATGCCGAGTGCATATTCCAAGCCACAGATTTCCAGCTCTCCCACACGCTCGTGTGCAGTTTTACAAACTTCCCAGAAAAATGGTGATTCCTCGGAGATAATGAAGGGGAGGTACAGAACAGGGCTGAGGGGAGGGAGCAGGGAATGGGCATTGATTTAAATCTGCCTGGCACACGGGCCAGCTCCACTTATCAGTGAGTCTAATAGGAATGTGAAGAGAATAGGCTTGACAGCTCATTAGAATGTGATCCCTCCTCCTCTTTTTCCTTTTTTTTTTTTTTCTTTTCTTTTTTTTCTTCTTCCCTTTCTTGAAGTTGATGGAAACTCATTCAGGAAAGAAGTACTTATTTGCTGAGGTAAAGCAAAAGCTGAGGAAGGTTTTGCCAGTGTGCAGCTGGGGAAAGGAGCAGTGAGAAAAGTCAGATGTGATCTACACTCGGAGGTACCTGAAATCTTGCCTAGTGTGAGAGGAGATGAAGATGAAAAAGAGATGAGGCTCTACATCCTGACAGCTGCTTGCAGCATCCACGAGCACCGCTCAGCGTCCCATTAAAGGAAAGTGAAGATAAACTCGGCTAAAGAGGGAGGGAAGCCAGAAACTTGGGAAAACTTTATCTGTTCCTAATGGACCAAGGTGCATCCTCAGATTCTTTGCTTCTCCCTGGTTTAACTTCTGTGCTCTGAGTACTTTATTTTCTCCCTGGAAGGCTGAGCAGTTGGCTGAGCTGCGATGCTTTCAGCCTCTGCAGAAGAGCAGTGGCTGTAGCAACCTTGGATTACAGTTCCCCAGCATCTTGACAGGAAAGGATGCGGACTTGTCGCTGAGGAAAGGGGAAGTCTCCTTCAAGAGGGAATGGACAGAACCTCTTCAAGCCTGCTGTGAGCTGAGCAGGATGCTTCAAACGACAGAAAGTGAAATCTCCCATTGAAGAGCAACAACTGAACAACCCCCCCCTAATGAGTTTGTGTCGTCAGCTCCGGCCTGAGCAACTGTTGCCCTGAGCAATTTGACTTCTCTAGGTTTCATAGTTGAGTGCATTTTAAACNTCGAGTGAATCCAGATTTTTCAAACAAGTTTATCTATACCATTTCCATGTGTCCTGCTTGAGCAGAGACCTCTCCAGCAACCAGCGCATCTGGGCGTGCTGCTCATTTGACACTGCATAGCCCAGAGGATCACCTTGAATAGTTCTGACCTTTTTATTACTTTTTTTTCCTATTTTTTTTAATAATTTTTTGGTTTTTAGAGAGAAGTCTGTGTCTATTCCTATTATTGGTGGTGAAGGTTTTTGTGCTTGGAGAGTGTTCTTCCTGACTTGGCCCCTCCCTTTTCAAAATGAAGGGGTGCACCTGGGTATTTGTGGCAACTTTACTTTGTCAGCAGTTTTGCCTCTTCAGAGTTACAGCAGCAAAGAGAGAGAGAAAGCTGAAGAAAGAACCTAATCAATACACAGAGCCTTTCAACACCACCCTCTCCAACAGCGAAGAGCTGCACGGGCATCCCAAGGTAGGTGTTTATGTGTTGTCAGTGCTCAGCAGGACTTCTTTCTGGCAGCAGTGTGATGCTGGTTCCTTTTTCCAAGGATTGAGGCAATCTTGCCCAAGTCTGCTTGATTTTGAAGAGAAATGTTGTCTCTTTTCCCTCTGCTTGGTTGATTTTCTAGCTTACTGAAGCAAATGCTGGAATGCTACAATTTATGTTTATAATTTTAGACTAATTTTAGACTGATTTTGGAATATGCATGACTGAAGTGCCAGTCCCAGAGTAGCTGATGAAGTGTAAGGTAGTGTATGAACACAATCCTGTTCAGGAACAACTGATTGCAAAAAGCCAGGTGAGCTATCAGAGGACAGTGGTGATGCTGGGATACGAGTGTGTCTCTTGCAGGCAAACCCTGCAAGAAACTCCCTTAGGCAAATACAACACTATTTGCATCCTGAGTCTGCCAGAGCCTCCTCTGCACTGCACCAGCCACCAGAGAGGTTGTGGTGACTGGAAATCCCACAGGAGGTATTTTTGGGGAAGTCAGATGATCTGTTTAAGGAGATTGTGGCTCTTGTAGGAAAGGGTTTGGGATGGTGCTAATTGTGCATAGGTGGTGAGAGGCTGTGGCTGTAGCTGATGACTTGCTAGGCTTAGGGAGTGTATTTTGCAAGGTAGATGTTTGGGAGAACCACCCTGGGGCTGAAAGCTGAAAAAAAATCACAGTCAATTGATCAGAGCTCTCAGAATCCTTTAAGATAAACACTTGCATAGAATGCTTGGGAGCGGGAAAGCAGGGCTAGGGAATTAAAAGCAGGTCCTAGGATTAGAAGCAGGATGAAATGGAAGGGAGACTACAGCACGGAGAAAGAAGGGAGTGTCCCCTATCACACTGCCCCTTCTCCCTCTTTCTCTCTCTCCCTTGCTCACACAAAAATGTCCCTTCTTTCAAACGGAGGTGACCTCTAAAACATGACTTTGATCACAAGCATTAGGGCTGGCAGTCACTATAGCAATCGAGGAACAAACCTGTCAGAAATTGGGGCATGGCAGAGGGGGCAAGTTAGAACAATTGGGCTGACATGCTAAATATCCCACTCAGTGCTGTTGTGAGAGTAATTGGTTAAGGTTGGGCAAGTCTGGGAAACAGCCCTCTCTATAAAAAATGCTGGCTGCTGCACTTAGACTTAGCATTAGGGGACTGTAAGCAGCTTCTCTTCAGCTCATTTTTGGTTGTGCATCACAGGGCTCTGTCAGGACAGGTTGTATACACGCTAAATTCTTGAGGTGCTTATAATCAATCACTTCCCTCTCCTCTCTCTAGAACTGCTGCCTTCTCCTTTTGCAGAAGGGGCCAGAATAAATACGATCTGATGCAACTAAATTTCAGCCTGCTCTGGAATTAATTTGGCTCGATGTGAAATGTATTGGACCGTAAGCAGAATATGTTCCGATTGCAAAAGCAAGCAGAAACTGGTCCTGGTTCATTCTGATACAGCCAGACATACCTTGTTGCTAGAAGAAACACAGTGCTCATTGGGAGGCTGGTGGGCATTCATTAAAGCAGACATTGTTTGGAAGCAGCAGTTTCTGTGTTGAAATACTTTGCTTTAAAATATCCATGGCAAAGGTTTGGCTGCAGGAAGAGCTGGCAAGTGCAGGGAAGGCAGGTTCTGTTTAATAAGGGGAGGATGAAACCAAATCTCTGATGTAAATGCTTCTGAGCTCTGCTCAAGATCCACTCCCAAATTTTGCAGGGTGAGCTTTTTCTCCTCGGAATCCATCTGAGGTTGAAGTCCAGGCTCTAGTTAAGTATTGCTTCTAAATGTGACTGTCTCATGGTTTGGATTTATACAGCACCTGCCCCAGCCAAGGGAGCATTGTACACATCCTATACATGCAGTGCTCAACAACTGCCACCCTTTCTGGGGTGAGTGACAGTTGCCATTTACAGCAGAGCATCACAAGTGGTGTTCACTAAGGGAAGAAGTCAAGTACCTGCCTAAGCTGTCAAGCTGAAGGTTGAAAGCAGTTCTCTGTGGGAGACTGATCTCTCTGAGCCTTGAAGGTACATCTGTGAGCAGTGTTCTGTCCTGGAAGGATGCCTTGCACAGGGAAGTGTGAAAGTAAAAATTAAAGCCATGTTTACCTTGGACGACTCTGTGGCCAGCTGGTAGGGTTATCAAAGCAGAAGGAGCAGGGAATGAAATATTAGCTGAGAGTAGCTATTTTTATTCATGCTGTTAAAAAGGTAGATGTGTTTTCCTTCCAATTAAGCAAAACAACTCGGGGCAAATTGCTTTGGGGAATTCTTTTCAGTTAGGAGTGGAGAAAGCTCCCCTTTAACATTCACAGTGCATGAGTCATGTGGTGAAACCTCTACCCTGAAACAGGGAAGCAGAAGTCTCCAATGTCCTGATAAATCCAATATTTCCAAGGAAATAGAAAGTGTGTTGGGTTTTTAAGTTTTCATTGAAGTTTTTCTCCAGTCTTATCTTTGCTGAGTTGATGTCAGTGTGATGTGCTCGCCAAGCACATGGGTGTTCCTCTCTGAGCCAGAGAGCAGAGCATGAGTGATGGGTGGAGAGGTTTTCATCCTCTGGCTCTTCTTGCTCTGTGTGTGGCTGAGTACCCACGGCTGCCACTGGCCAGCCTTCCCCTTTCCAGGCTCAGATCCTGTCTTGCAAGATGTGATGCTCTACTAACAGGGGTTCAGCAGTAGGGGGCTGTCCTCTAGCTGTATAGGGGTGGCACTCCTCAGGAGATAACCTGAGTAGGGGGATGAAGTTGGATCAGACCCTTAGTGCCCAGTGGAAGGATGAGAGGCAGTGGGTGTGAGTTGAAATATGACTTGGAAAAAAACTTCTTTTTTGTGAGGATGGTCAGACACTGGAAAAGGCTGGGCAGAGAGGTTGTGGAGTCTCCATTCTTGGAGACAGTCAAACCCTGACTGCATGTGGTCCAGAGTAACCTGCTCTAGAGCTTAGAGCAGGGGCTGTTGACTGGGACAGTCTGTGGATGCCCCTTCCAGCTTCAGCTGTTCTGTGAGCTGCTGTGAGGGATTTTCAGCTAAGCAGCTCAAAGGCAGCATCATAACCTGGGGAAAACTATTGACTCGGTGTCCTGGTGAAGTTTCAGGGATGATCTGAGGTCAGCAGGATTTTACCTTCAGTGGAGGTACTTTCTGCAAGAAGCAGCATCATGGTTTTTATTTAGTTACCCCTGTGTAGCCCAGGAGTCCTTGAAATCTTATTTCCTTTGTGTTCCTTTTATCTCTATAAAATATCTAGGGCTAGGTCTACCTGCCTTATTACTTAAACCCCTCAGAACTATTTCTTTGGGGCCTTTTGCTTCGGGTTGAAGGCAGCAGCTGATTCAAGGACCTCAGGCAGATTGTGTTCCTCCTCTGTTCAGAGATTTCAGCCTGAAATGAGGATTCCACATCAGGCCCTTTTCTCCATTGCTCAAGTGTGAAAGCCATGGGTCTCCCTGACCTGTGACCTGTCTGCAGCAGGTGATGTTCTTCCACACTTTGTTCCTGTCATTGCCAGCCTTGCTCTGGTGTATTATGCACAAGAAAGGCTGTAACAAACCACCCCCTTCTGAGCAATTCCTTGTGGAACGAGGTTGGATTCATGCACCTGCCTCAGAGTATCAAATAATTCAGCACTGTTCAGTTCCTCACCTTTCTGTGGCATCCCTAAGGACAGAACTCCACCGACACCAACTCTGCTGACTCAGCAAGGCGTTTTCTCACCCAGAGTAGCTCTTTGATGAAATTCATCAGGGGTGTTCCCACCAAAGTCGGTTTTTGTTGAAGGGGATGGGAGGTTTTTTTGAGAGAGCCGTTTAAAGGAGTGCAGTGGAATCTTTCAGTCACAAAACACGGTGGGAATTTAGGTAGGAATTGCATTTCAGATTTGGCTGAGATGCCAAAGCTAACGCTTCTGCTCTGGGGAAAATTCTTAAGAGATCTGTAAAAACCACAAATGGTCAGGACCTTGGTTTTACATCTCATTAATAACCAAGAGTGTGTATAACCATAAGTTATTAGCAGCTGAAATAGGATTTTTCACGCTAAATGAGGGAAAAAAAAGAAGTAATCTGTCATTTTTTAACCTGTTCCAAGCAAAATACACTCCTGAAAGAAGTGATTTGCTCCTGATTTCATAACGAAGGTGACAAATACATTTACACAATGGTAAATCAGGTGCAACACCATTGAAATCTGTGGATTAAGAGAAGCAAAATGCTTTGTCAGGTCCAATTTCTTTGTTTGGCAACTGCTTAACAAGCAATGCTTAGCTGTATGTTGTTGGACACACCTCTGACTGACTGCAGGTGGAAAGGATGCTGTCCACTCAACAGTGTTACCTTTTCACACTCCCTTTCCACCCAGTCCCCCCCTGAGAAATGCTGAGAACACTTGGAGATGTTTTTAGGTGTCCAGACTTGCTCACGGGTAGTGGTGACTCTTCTCATCCAGCCTCTGAAACTCCTTCTGTCCATTTCCCTCTGCTTTTCAGCAGAGATGCAGAGTGGATCCCAGCATCCTGGAATTTCAGGGCAGTTCAGCTACAGTTCAGGAATTTCTCAGGATCCAGACTCTGCTGCTTGCCTGTCGATCGCTGCTGGTAGTTCCCTCTGTGCTGGCTGAGTCTTGGCTGGGGACTGTGTGTGTCTCTGGGCTCTGCGTGCTGTTCTGGGAGGCAGAGCCAGGAAGAACCACAGGTTCTGCTTGTGTAGAGCAGCCTGAATTCCAGCTCAGCTTGTCTTTTACTGGGAGGGAAGTTAGGGAGAGACTGGGCTAATTTCTCATCAGTGTCACAAGCTGGTTCTGAAGTGGTGGGTGCCCTGGTGTTCGGATTGCAAAGCAACATTAAAGGACCTCATTGAAAGTTCCTTAACAAGGCTCCTGCTGAAGTTGGGAGGTGCTGCTTCAAGTGTGCAGGAGGAAGATTTCACTGGAGATAACACGAGGATTCCTCCCGACTCCTACAGGTTGGCTTTGCTCTACAAACAGCACCCCAGGAAGGACAAGTCCCCTTTGCTGGGATTCCAGGGCTGCTCTCAGTCCTGACTGATACCTGAGTTGGCTGCAAGGTCTCTCTGGCTGCTGGAGGCTGCTGCTGCCAAGAAAAATAGAGGCTTGCATGCTTATTGCTGGGATTGCTCATGCATGCCATAGTAATTAAATAATAATACCACAAGGATGGAACATTCATTTTAACTGTCAATCACCCCTGAGCTGGAGAAACTGGGGAGTGCCATGACGGTCTTGTAGAGGGATCTGTAATTCAAGCAAGCCACTGGAGAGCTATGGGATTTTTTCAGTATTTCTTTTAAACTTCAGGAGTTTTTCATTTATTTTTCTGGGATGTGCCATCTGGATTTCTTTTTTTCTCCCTGACAAGATGTCTGCTCTGGCCTGTTTCTTCACAGCTGGAGCTCCAGAAGGGCTGAGGACATCTGTTTGTCTTCACAGTTAATGGTCAGAGTCTGCCTGTGATTGCTGGCTGCTGCTTCTAGCTGGCTTGTTTCCTCATTTTTGCAGGGGGGGGGAAGTTTCTGCCTGTCTTGTAGCCCGGTGGAAAGCAGGGATATGTGAACAGCCTCTTCCACATCTGCAGCAAATGCCACATCCCAGTTCCTAAGACTCTGGTCTTGTGCTTGCTGTGTTCTGGAGACTGCACTTCTGAGTTCCTGCCACATGAGCCAGCACTTTTTGAGGGACGAACTGATTTTATTTTCCTTTTCTCTGCAACCCAGCTGTTCTTTCGCTGGCTTCTGTTAGAGCACTGAGGGAATGGCTCCATCCTGCCCGAGCTGGGTGCTTCTCTTAATAAATTGCTTCCTTCTGTTACGTGAGTGCACTGCAGCTTTACCACAGACCTGTCAGCCCCACTCACTGGGACAGAAAGACATCTGCCTGCTGTGGGCAACGCACGGAGAGGCTTTTACCTGCTTCACAGTGAGCTTTGTAAACTGAACTGCTCATAAACACACTCTCCAGGTGTGACCTTGGGTGTGCTGATGCTGCACCCGTCTGTTTCCAGATGAAGTTGGGTAGGGAAGAACTAGCTTCTCCCACCAGAAACCATTGCATCTCCATGAATTCCATGTTTGGTGGAGAAAACACCCGAACCTCGTGCGCTGTTCTAAGACTTGTTCATTAAGTTTGCACATTTGCCTCTGCACTTGATGTTTATGTGTTACAGTAGATGGAGAAGTTTGCACCAAAGGAACTTCTCAGCATGTTTTTGGCTTCACAAATACCCGTGGTCAAGCAACCCTTGGGAAGATGGTAATGTTTTAGTGAAGTGACTGAAACTAGATTGTTACAAATAGTTTGTCTTGGTTTTGTTTGCAATACAAGCTAAATCTGAGCGTCGAGGGGAGAGTGCATAACCAGAGCTCTGGCTGTAATGAATTGGAGTAGAATGGAAGAAGGAGATGGGGAAATGTCTCAGGATATCCTCGCTATCCTGCGAGCACAGCTACTCTGCAGGCATCTCTCTGGAGGAGGGGAGAAGTGGACTGCCTGAAGAGAGCAATTCAACAGGAGTAGATCTTTCTGTGGGTTGTGCCTGAGCAGAAAAATCACCTGAGATTATTTGCAGAATAGAGAAGATCGAGCTGGCTTCATGGAGTTTGAGGTGTATGCTCAATGAATACCCTTGCTCAGCTCACAACACATCTGGTTCTGGGGAGCTGCTGATACTCTGCTGGTTTGTAAACGGTTTGGTGGCCAGAGCTGTTTGAAATAAACGGTTGTGATCACAGCAGCTCAGAAACCTATTGACAAGTGCCTTGTACTACACCCATGTGCCTGGATGCCTGCCAGAGAGCGAGCTTTCCAGGCTCTGCATCAGCCTAGGAGCACTGACATTCCTTAGAACCTCAAGCTCGAACACCAGCTGACTTCTAAGACTTAGGTTTGATCTTACTTATGCTGCATGGCTTTTGCACAGCAGATCACACAGACTGGGGCCTTTCCTCCTCAAAACGGCCGAGCCCTGCTCTTTCTAGCCACAATTTGCAACCCTCTGTCCAATTCCTGCTGCTCTCAGCCAGTGCTGTACGTTGCAGTTGTGGGACCTCAGCTCTACCTGCATTCTAAAGGTTCAAACGCAGCCCGTTCGACCAACGGCGATTTGTGCTCCCAAGTGAAACCTTATGAAAACTCAGGAAGGTTCTCTGAGATGTGGCAAGTGCTTTAGGGAGCCAGTGAGACGGGCAGTGAGCAAATGTGGATGTGTTTTCCAGCTTGGCAGCATCAGGAGCACCTTGCAAGGCCAGTGCTGCATTTAGGGTGGCAAGCACAGAGCTCTGGTGCCTGCCTGAGCTGTGGCAGAACTGCCTCCTGCTCTCAGACCAGCAGGAGCTCCATACCCAGGGGCAAACACTTTCAGATCTGAAAAGTTTGCTGTTGACTCACTTTGCTTCAGTGCTTTTTCCACCCCCTGAATGGTGATAGATCAGTATTGATTTACCTGACCTTCTAATGACCTAGGAATCATTTCAAATGCCATTCAACCTGCTACTGCCATGTGTTGCTTTCCTGCTGGAATTCTGATCTCTACCTGTCTGTCTCACCAGGAGAAGAAAAAACAGGTTCCTTGAATCACTTCCCAAAGTTCACACCAGGCATAGGGTGGGGCTTTTGTTTGTTTTTAAAGAGTTTTAAGTGTTCATTACAGTTTTTTCTCTCTGGCTTTTTCATTAATGGCTCTGAATACTTCAGCATGGTCCACAAAACTTGTGCTTTGGTCCTCACTGTGATGGTACTGTCATGTCAAAGCTTCTCCAGATCATTTCCCCGTGGCTACGATATACTTCCAGCACAGAGGAATGGGCAAGGTAGTTAAATTTGTCAATAGTCATCTTTTCTGTGGTCAGACATGGACTCTGTTTTCCCTTGTGAATTGGTCCTTTTTTTCCCACGTGCACGTTTGTCACTCTGCAGCCTGTAATATGAAAGTTATGGAGCATTTCAAGGTTTTCTGTACGTTTTAATCTCCCTGTATTGCCTCATGGATCCAACTGATAAATGCCAGATGCCAGTGGTGAACAATCTCTGGCATCTGGGCAGGTTTTTTGTGGCACTTATTAGGGACTGGCAGAGGGCTGAGAACCTCAGCAGCTTGAGAGAGGTTTTTGAGACTCACCTGCTCCCAGCTCTTGCCCCTTACAGCAGAGGGAGCAGGGACACCTTGCAGGTGGTAGCATCTTAAGTTAGGGGAAGGCATTTTAATGTTTTAAGAGCTGCATCTTCAAGCTTCTGGGACATTTCTGCTGGCAGGCTTAGCCTGTAAGTTATGAAGAAAAAAACTCCCACTCTAGTGGGACTCTTTGAAAGGCTGGAGTCTTCCATAGGCTGCGTCAGAGCTCAGGCTGAAGTACTGCCCTGCATTTGCAGTGCTCTGTAAATGAAGGCCCAGTGGAGTGGTACTGGCTGATCCAAACTGAACTGCTTGTTACCCAAGCGTTAAATCCCCTTTGTCTCCCCTTCCCTCTCCTCCCAAAGGCAGCAGGTTTGGATCAAGGATGTGGTTCAGGTAGCAGACAACAACCTACTCTGGAAACTTTGCCTCTGAAGCTCTGAATATCAGCCTCTGTTCTTATTTCTCTTTAGATCCTGGAGTCTCCAGATCCTCGAATCACAGACCCACGGCGGACCTGGATCTCCTTCGTTCACCGCCCAGACGATGGCAATACCTCTAAAAGGAGATGCAAAGGCAAAGACAAGAAATTAGTAGGTTATTGCTAGACTGCCATCAGCTAATAAATGTGCACTGGGGCTTCCCCCTTCCTGCTGATATGCAAGGTGGTGTGTGCCCCAGCTTTTGCCTTCCTGCCCCAGAGCGTGCTGCGTTGTCATTTGTTGGTGTTCAGTTTCCCAAAGTATTTTGGAGAAGTTTGAGACAGTAAGTGCTATGTTTTGCCAGAAAAGGTCTGTGAATTCCACTGTCAACATTCAGTTTTGTTCAAACCAGCTCCTTCATGGCCTGAGCCTTTTTGACTTTATTTTTTGGGGTTTTTCTGCTGCTCAGTAGAAATAAAATAGGTTTGGGTTGTTTTTTTTTGTCTTCTACATAAAATATAAATATATGTTTAATTGTTTTCTGAGAGCTCTACTGTTGCACCAAGCATTCCTGGACATAATCCTTATGTCTGAGCAATATATATTAACACTTTGGAGTGTGGCTAGATGGCC
This sequence comes from Chloroceryle aenea, assembly GCA_013399075.1. NCBI lineage: Eukaryota > Metazoa > Chordata > Aves > Coraciiformes > Cerylidae > Chloroceryle > Chloroceryle aenea. The sequence goes on from VWZY01010808.1 coordinate 108,419, forward strand.
TTTCAGGCAGAAGAAGAAGCTTAAAGGCTCTTATGAGACTTTGGTGATATGAGAAGATACAGAAGCAGCAGATTTCACCTTGTGCCTGTTGTGCTTCATGCTGTATATAGGTACTTGAAGAAGCAGTTAGTGTTTACCTGAGCAAAGTTTATCCTCCCACATAGAGGCAGGAGTAAATTCCAAGTGCTGGAATTCACAGCTGGCTGGAGAGTCAGGTTAAGATTTATTTACTGCACCAGGTCTGTAGCTGAACTGCTAGTGGAGGAGGCTGCTCACGTGGCTGACAGCCCTGTAGAACTGGCTCATGGCTGAGAGAATTTCTGGTCTGTCAGTGCAATTCCCTGCTTCTAATTCACACGTTTTTCTTTGGTCTCTTCCTTAGCGTGGCCTCGTTGGGCCCCCAGGACCTCCTGGTCCCCAGGGACCTCCAGGAGCACCTGGTGCTGAAGTCACCCGGGAAGTCCTTCTGCAGGAGTTTAAGGAGATATTAAAAGGTAAAGACTGGGAGAGCTTTGTGCTTTTGTGTTCTGCTGCTTTTGGTAAGCACCATGGCAGATAACGGACTGGCTTTGCAAATGTTTGCCTTCAAGTGTTCCCCTGTCTGGCAATCAACAGTCTGGAAAAACCTTTCCCTAGTGCTGCTTAGTTCAAATTGAAGAGTTAAGTGCCCAACTCTAATCCCACAGCTAATGGCTTCACAGACCAGGCTCTTAAGCTAAGCCTTTATTTTCCTATGGTTTGTTTGTCTTCTCAGAAGCCATCGAGCGGCGAGCATCCCTGGCTATTTCAGCCCATCCTAGCCAGCTGCCTCCACTCCTGCTCTCCTTGGAGGAAGTTTCACCCCACCGACGTGTAGAGGAGGCATTCCATTGCAAGCTAAAAGGACAAGTCGTCGTAGATAAGAAGACTCTGGTAGAACTTCAGAACTTCCAGTCGGTGAGAAGGGCTCATGGACTGAACCCGTGCAGCAGGCTCCACAGCAGCCCTCGTGGGTAGATCAGCTGTAGCTCCCCTGGTCTGCAAAGCTGCTCAGTGGCTCTGAAGGGAAAGGTCTTTCCTGACAGAGCAGACTAATCCCAGCAGCTCATCTCAGGCTTGGATGCTATGAATATAGTGCTGCCCTTGTTGTGATTGACAGAAGTAGGATCTCGTACGGTGATTTCGGCACGGAAGCTCAACCGCAGTAAGATGGACATTGAGCTTTGAGTCTTCTCCTTCCTGACAAACCTCTCTTGCAGCTGAACCTCATGACAGTTCTAACAGGTCTGTGCAAGAGAGGGCTGCCTCACAGGTCCAAACAACAGTCAGACTTGTTATTTCAGTTAATGGTGGGGAAAGGCTTGTCCATGTTTGGCATTAGTCAGAAGGAGCTGGTTTGGGTTTTTTTAAGTGTTTAATTCCAGAGCAATCTTCAGATGTAGAAAAATGTCAGAGGCAGACAGGAGCCATTGGTTATAGATTTGTGAGCCCAAATAAGAGCCATTGTTTTCTTAGATGGCCCAGTCCTGGTGTTCAAGATCTTTACATGATGTTTTATAGAAGACTAATAAAAGCTGCCTATCTCATTTCATTATAGCCTCATTATAACAGCAGGCACAGCATCTTGGGGTGCTGTAGGGCACTACTGTCATGGCTCCAGACAAGCTGTTGGGTCCCATTTCTGAAGAACCTTAGCCAGCAGATCCTTACCTATGGAGTAGTTCTGCTGCAAGGACTTCTCTCAGGGGCAGTGGTTGCTCTGAATAGGGTGCTTTCCTGGATCTCTCCCAGTCACACTTGTGGAAGCCTGGTTGGACAGCACTGTGGGTGCTGGCACAGAGGCAAGATTGTACTTGAAGTGTGGGCAGGGCTAGAGAGATCTGCTGCCTCATTAATGAGGAGGGAAAATGTGAATAAAGACATCTCAGCAATCAGTGCGTAGGCTGATGCTTCCCATGCTTTGTTATCATATGCCCAGCTTCTTTCTAATTGCTTCTGGCCCTGAAGATGATGTGGGAGGGCTGGCAGGGCTCTAGGTGCCAGCCTTTCATTTCAGCTTTGGGACAAGAAGTGTCTGGTTTTAGCTTGTGCTCTGATACAGGGGAATTCAGCAGGGAGGGAGGCAGTGGATGCTCTTGCAAAGATAAAAACATTGTCTTGAAACAGTCCAAGAGGGGGAGAGAGAGGTAATTCCCCTCCCTCCATTCTGTCAGTTGAACAGAGTGAAGAAGCCAACTCCTTGATACTTCTCAGTGAGATGATAGGGGTTGACTCTAACTCCTGGATTTGGCCCTTACCCAAAGCATTTGGAGAGAGTGGAAAGACCCCGTGCTGAGAAACAGCCTATTACTTCTGTACCCTGTTGTTTGTGCCTGGTGTGTGTCCTGGTGGTGGTTTGCTCCTCCTTCCATGCTAAATTTTCTCTTCCTCTTCCTCTTGGCCTCACGCTCTTGATGGTATCTGGAATGAAACCAGTGATAGTCCTTGCCCCAGAGCTCTCCCTCCAGCATCTTGCACCTTGAGGTTTCTAACGACTGCTGGTGTAAGAGCTTTCAGAAAGGTACCTGACACACCAAGAATTGAAGCCGCTGCAGCTTCTGACAGCCCACGGAAGTGGGATGTGTCTGGTGCCCAGGAACATCACTGGAATCACACCATGTAAGGCTAAGGTGGTCTCCATGCTTTTTTCCATGGTGAAAGATCCCAGATGCCAACAGATATTTCAATGCGTTGCTTTTTGCAGCACTTACCACTGAGAAGCTAAACTGGCAGCTCCCCTCTTGATGCTCTGTGCACGGTTCCTCTTTTCCACTGGGAAGTAAACCAGGGAGTGTACAGGGTGATGTGGGGATAGGAGATCAACAGAGGCAGAGAAGCTGACCTTGGTCTCTACAGAATAGCCAGGCACTAACTTTGTGTGCTCTGCTGACTGAGAGGGTGATGGGGAAGGGGTTGGTTTCTCCAGTAGCAACCCCTGCAGCACTGGAAGCAGCTGGGGGAGCACGCTGCTGCCAGGCAGCAAGTGCAGCAGGGAGCTCCAGCTGATGTGGGGTGTAATGGGATAACCTCTCCCTGCATCGTCTACTTCTATCAGCAAAAGAATAACAAAGCTACAGAGGGCATGAAGGAACAGGAATGTTTTATCAGTGATAATTTACTGGTGCCTAAAATTGCCTTCCAAGCTCAGTGGTTTGGGAATCTATTTCCATTCAAAGAGAAAGTGAACAAAAAGTGGTTCTTGCAGNGCTGACTTGTTCTGCAGCTCCTTACGACTCTTTTCCCATTGCACACATGGAACCATATCAGAAATGCCCCTGCCAGACCACCAGACCCAAATATTTGCAGCTTTATTTCCTTTCAAAGAGAAATGTGAACAAAAAGTGGTTCTTGCAGTGTGAAAGGTGCTGATTTCTGGCCGCGATGAACCCGGATGGGGAGGCATTTAACTGGCTCTGGAAAAAAGATGTTCCTCTGCTTTCTTAGTGTGATAGCAGCTGTGGCAACACCACTCCCAGGCTCCCTGGAGGATACACTCCAGAGCAGGGTTGTTTGGGGCAGCTCAGTGGCGCATTTGTGCCTGTTTTCAGGATACAGCAGAGTCAGGTTTGAACACCTCCTCTGTCCCGTGAGACCAAGCTGGGGCGAATCTCTCCGGACAGCGTTCCCGGGAGCGCGTTCCCGTTGCACAAAACGCCCTTGCGGTGGAAGCAGAGTCTGACTAATGTGCTTTCTTGGCCCATTGAAGCCACTCCTGCTCCTCAGCAGCTCTAGCCAAATCCCTATCAGGCAGGCCAAAACAAACAGTAAACATTTCTCGTGGAGTTTATTTTAGTCTGAGTCAGATAATCTGCTGCAAGTTTGACTTCAGGCTGCTTCCTTGCCACGAGGAGAAGCTGCTTGGTGGTTTACTAGGGGTTTGCCTATGGTGTAGAACCTAAGGCTGGAATAAAATGAAACTATAAATGGAATCTGTAAGAATCCAAGCAGTTATGCTTTAACAGTATCAAAGCTGTCTGTCTGTGACCTAAAGTGGATAGAAAACCTCTGGAGACCCATCTAAGGGTTCCCTCTCTACCTGTATCATGAAACCAGGGTATAAGGTCGCAGGTTTTTAAGCCTGAGGACACTGCTTGACCCCAGCTAGAAAGTCTTTGGGAATAGTAGGGACCTCTTGGCTCATAGAATGGGGGATGTTGTGTAACCAAAGCTCTGTGGAGGCTGGAGGCCACCAGGATCAGCAGAACATAGGGATGCAGTGAACACTGTCTGAGTTGAGATAAGTCAGAAGAGTTCAGCAGTGAGCAAAAAGGGCACCTCTGAGTCTTATTCTGGGCATTTTGCCTTTTGTGGGCATCAAGTGCTGAGCGAGCCCATCTGGAAGGGGTGTTCTGAGGAGATAAGGCAGTAGCCTTGCAGATTATTCTTCATCTCTGTTCTCATGCACATAAGCTTGTTCATTGTCCCAGGCAGAGGTAATTGTTGAGGGCATTGGGGACTTGTTCAGGGTCTACTTTTCTTATCTTACAGCCTCTGGCCAAAGGAGCTTTTCTCCGGGGGACAGGATTAAACCTGGCGACAGGACGTTTCACAGCCCCCGTGTCTGGCATCTACCAGTTTTCAGCCAACGTCCACGTTGGTGAGTGTTGTCCACAGAAACCTTTCCTGCACCACTTGAGAGGTGCAGGAAGGAGTTCTGGAGAAGCCTCGGGGTTGTTGCAGCCAAACCTCTGTCCTGGGTACTTTCACAGGCTGGTAGCCACAGCAGGCTGCTCCATGCAAACCACACCAGTCAACACGTGTTCTTTAATCTGTTATCCCAGGGGCTCTGTCGATGTCACTGATGGGCTGGCCTTGGCCAGCAGCAGGTCCTTTGTGGAGCTGGCTGGCACTGGCTCAGTCTGGCACACTGGAAGCTTCTAGTAGCTTCTCACAGACCATCCATGTACCCCCTCCCCAAACCTTGCCATGCAAACCCAGTACAGAAGTCACAAGGCTGCTGTTGTTGGATGGAGTCTCCACCCCTGGAGGTGTCCAAAACCCATGTGGATGTGACACTTCAGGACATGCTTTCCTGGTTGTGATAACCTTGGGTAGATGGTTGGATTTGATGATCTTGGAAGTCTCTTCCAGTGTTAATGATTCTGTGATGTCTCTGTTAAGCCAAACATCTGCTGGTCTGCTCTGTTGTTAAAGTGCTCATATTTCTTCCATGGCTTTCCCCAGACCACAGTGAGTTGAAGAGTAAAGTCCAGCTCCGAGCCAGAGATAACGTCCGAGTGTTGATCTGCATCGAGTCCCTGTGCCACAGATACACGTGAGTCACTGCAGTGCTGTCCTGGAAACTCTTTTTTCTCTGATGGACCAAGTGTTTCCACCAGCTGTGGAAATCAGGTTTACCAACGGTGAATTTCATGTGATAAATACTCACAAAACTTTGCTGGAGTGATTCCATCCGGACCTTACATTTTTATCTGTTTGTTGTTCTGGTTTCTGCTGATTTTTAACCTTTCAGTGTTAATCACTCTAAATAGTGGATTTGCTGAGAGAATTGTGAATGAAGCTGGCTGAAACTGGCTGCAGTTGATGGTCCTGAATGCTCAGCTATCGTCATAAACATACAGAGTGAGAGAAAGGCTTTAATTTTGCACCTGATACCTCAATTTTTAATTTCAGCTGCATCCTGACAGGATCAGCAGCATCTCCCTCATGTTGCTGTGGAAGTGCTGGAGTGATAAGGAGAATAAATAGGTGGAGGACTGAGGTGAATGGGTCCTGAGGCAGAATGTGGAATCCAGGAGCAGAACTCTGCTAATGAAATGCTTTTGTTAGGCCCTGGCAGCCTTGGGTGTTGCTCCTTATGCCATGGACCATGACATCAGCATGCTGGTGGCTGCTCCTGTTTGCTCCGGTCACCCTTTCAGCTCCAGCCTGTGTCTCAGGTGCCCCAGACTGTCAGAGAAGGTGGGCTCGCTCAGGAGGAGTCTGGCAAGCTCTGCTTGGAGGAGGGGGCTGGGGAGCCCCTGGGCTGGGCTGAACTGCACCCAGCAGAGGGCAATGCTGCTTGCACAGTGGCCACCACCTCTGCTTGTGGCTCGGCCCATTTCACGGGAGGAAAAACACCTCTACAGGGCTGTGCAGATTTCTCTGCCCTGCCCACAGCTCTTCCAGTGCAGCTGTAGCAACAGCCTTGCAACAGAACCACTGGAATACATCCACAAACATGAACTCCACAGGGGCAACTTCAAACCCACAGACCCATCCATTTGCTGCTGCTGGACTGGCTGCTTCAGCCCTCGCCTTCCCTGCTCCCTGAGTCAGAGTTCTGCCACTAGGGCTGACCTCTCCACGGGCATCTCCGTTCAGAGGCTTTACTGGCAGCTGAATTGGACACGAAGCCTCATGTGATAAATAAAACTCTTTAGGATTTCACTGGCCTGTGAAAAAGACTTGGTTGATATCTGGCTACCCATTAGGAGTTGGGGGAAGAGGGAGCTGTGCACCCACCGGCCTGAGGGGAAGTCAAGGAGCTTGCTGACAGGAGCAACTGGAACCTCCTTGGCTTTTTAGACTGTTTTGTAACAGTCTTTTTTGATTGCTGCATAAAGGGAGGCAGTGCCAGGCTGGCTGCAGTCACAGTGTCAGCAGAAGAGGGGGGGTGTAACCCCTTGCCCCTCGAAAGGACACTGTTGTGGTCAGGTGCAGAGCACAGGGGACACAATTTCTGGCACTTGGGAGAATTCCTTTAGATAGTGCTAGGAATTGTGCTCAGCCTGATCCTGAAATCTGGGAGGTGTGTTGGCAATGAGTGATTTTTGGGACAGCCCAGGCCTTCAGTCACAGGGGTGGGGATGAGCTGGGCAGAATGTTATGGTCCTTTTGATGAGTAACTCTCACAAATTGCCCTAGCAGGGTGCAGATCCCTGTTCTTCTCCCTCACTCTGAATAGCAAAGACCCATCAGATTCAAGCCATCAATCTTTTTTCTTTCTCCAGCACTGGTGTTTGGTGTTTTGTGGGTTTTTTTTTCACATACATCAATCTCTTCTGGAAAACTCACTTCTATCTATGACCTCCAAGGACAATGCCTGACCATGTCTCTTTCTCTCCTTTGCTGTCCATTCAGTCAACCTTGCAGCAGTCTTACTGAAGAATCTGATTGCTCCCACTCCAATCACTTACTTTAGTCCCCCTTCCTTGTTCTGATAAATGCAAGCACAAGAGTTATTTGAATAGGAAGCTTCCCTGTGGGTCATGAAAACTCCTGTGCCTTCCTCACCACAGGTTTTCTTAGCTGAAAGCTCCTAGAAATCTATTCTGGTTCTATCTGGGATGTGCAAACAATCTCTTTGTCACATACAGCCCAGGCAGGTTTATTGGGATGTTCTGAGATTAACTTGCCAGCTGAAAAATTTATAGCTACAGTCTCCAAAGAACAGTAACAGTAAGAACTGCTTTTTCTTAGACAGAACTGACCCAGACGTTAATCATTGAGATAAATCCCTCTGATGTCTGACTCTGAGTTTTCATCAGTTGCCCAGGGTCACAATTTATGATTGGTTGTCCTGCAAGGCAGCCCTGAGTTGAGTGAGCTGGGAGTAAAGCCGAGTCAGCACTGGCTCTGAGAGACGTCTCTCATTCGGTGGGTGAGAGTGTGGCTGGTCTGTAGCATGGCAGGAGATGGGTGGAGGGATGGGAACCTGTCTGGACAGACATTCTGCTGGCACAGGCTGAGCTGCTACCTGTGCTTGTGGAATTTCCTGGGGATGTCAGCCACACAGTCATTCTTTTGAGGGAGCTGAAAGAGCCCTGGGGGCTTTCGGCTGAGAGAGATGGAAACTCAGGAGGCAAGGAGACAGTTGGAGTAGAAGAGATTAATGGTGGGAAGTTCCCACCCAAGGTAGGCTTTTGGCAGGATATGACACACGGACTGAGCTCTTCAGGCAAGGTGGTGCCAAGTGGCTTGCTCCTGCTGGGGCAAATTGCCCCCCCCGGTACGCGTGTTATTTCCTTGCAAGGGGGCTGGAAACAGCGCGTTGGCACTTGCTGGGCTGTGTCACCACCACCTCATGGAAAAAGAGAGGGAGGAAAGGGGTTGCTTTTCTTGGGAAAACAACTAGATCTGCTGCCACTGGCCAAGCAGATTGCAGGAGAACCAGCCAGGCAGAGAACTCTGTGCTTTCGTATTGCTTTGGTACTGAGCTTACATGGGTTATTCTGATTGCTGATGTCTCAAGAACCAACTTCCACCCTGAAACCTGTGGAAAGAAGCTGAGTTAGAGTTCTGTAAACAGAGGATTCCACAAAGAGCAGCTCTCCTATATCTTGCTACTGCCAGGAATACGATGGCTTTTAGAACAGGACAGCAGAAAAGGGCAGTGCTTTAGTACAGATGGGCACTAGAACCACCAGGTCCTGTTCCTAGGGAGGTCACGAGACTGTTGTCATTCCACATACAACTGTTGTGACTGCCTTAGGCGTTGAACGTGTTTGTTTTTCTTTTGTTTAGGTCTTTGGAAGTCATTGCTGGTCTGGAAAGTAACAGCAAAATCTTCACTATCTATGTACATGGCCTCCTGCAGCTGCAGGTAAGACCATGCAGACTGGGAATCGCTGTGGAGTGGTTTACTGGCAAGGCTGAATTCTCACCAGGAGGTGGGGAAGTTTTTAATATCCTTCTTTCTAAGATTCATGAAGTTAAATGCCTTCCCTGGGCTGCTAGAGAGGATCTGTGGCAGGAAGAGGAACCAGAGTTGTGTTGCACATTCTTAATTTTCCCCCTAAGAGATGACAGTAAATATTTTTCTTTCTCCAGCCTCCCCTTGCATTGTCGAGATGGGAAGCACGTTTCCCAATTCCTAGAAAGGAATCTGAAGCACAGATGGCCCCTTGACCAGACACCCAAAAGGGTGCTAGTGCAGTAAGGATCTAGTTAAGTAGAATCATCGAATGGTGGGGGTTGGAAGGGACCTCTGGAGATCATCCAGTCCAACCCCCTGGCAGAGCAGGGTCACCCAGGACAGCCCACACAGGAACAGATCCCGGAGAGTCTTGAAAGTCTCCAGAGCACAACTTCTCTGGTTGGTCAGATCCTGTTCCCAGCAGTCACAGAAAAGGGCAGGAGGCTTCTGTGCTTCCTTACAGTAGTGAGCTGCTTTTCTTTTGTCCTCCTTTGACACCGGGCTGATGTGTCAGGTAATTTCCTTTCCCTCTTGTTCTCTCTGCAGGCTGGCCAGTACACTTCCATATTTGTGGACAACAGTGCTGGAGCTCCCATCACCATTCAGAATGGATCAGATTTTATGGGGATGTTAATGGGAGCATAACACCAGCTGCAGCAGGGCACAAGTCAGCGCCTGGCAGTGTCTGTCTGACTGAAGAAACCTTCCCTTTGACTCTTGAAAACTGCTTCCTGTAACTGTTGGCATCATTCTAAACAAGCAAAGAACCTTTCCTTTCACAGATACTTCAGCTTGCTTTCAGAGGCTGCTGCTTTTCAAGGTCCACACCAGTTCATTCATGATAAAAAATATATATATATACTTTTGTCATTCAGAAATGGACTCTGTAATATTTAACTTGTGCTTCACCAGATGCTCACTGAACAATACACTGAGATTTGGAATCTGTTACGTTAGAACTTTATTTCACAGTAGCACTTGTAATAGCGTGGTTTTCAGGACTGAGTGTGGGGTGTTGGAGTTTGTAAATGAAGGATTGAGAGGGGAGGTAAAATAGTGACTGTTTTCTCTGTGTTGTGGAGGAAGGAGACACGGATGTGCCAGCAGAACTGCTTTCTCCACACGCTTGTCCATGGCACGGGCCCTCTCTCTGTTCAGAATTGGATATATTTGACAAGAAGTACGCTGAACTCGCAGAGAATGCCTGCTTCAAGGGTGGGAATCCAAGGTCTGAACTCTTGAATTCTGCTTCTTCATATCTAAGCATTGCCTTGATCTTACTGATGAAGCCGAATCTCTCGCTGCCTGTACAGCTTGGGTTTTATGAAAAGGGAAAGCCAGTGGCACCAGTTCCAGCATGAACTCCCTTAGCTGTGTTCTTATGTTTTAGTAAGATGTACACGTGGGTGGGGACAGCATCACACAAAGAGCATCCTCTCAGGTTCCACACCATCGCTTGTAAACGTGTCAGAAGCATCACACTGCTGGCCAGAGACCTGGCAAGGACTGTGAGGGTAGCAGCCTTGGCTCAGCTATGTCACTTATTTGGCACTTGTTGAAATGATGGGAGAAAAGGTGAGGCAAGGCTTGCTTCCATCAGGTGGGCAGGGTCATGGGGAGTCTACCTGAGCTCTGCCTGGAGGTTGAAGGTGCTGTCAGAGACCATCCAGTGAAGGTTTTCTGTCTGTCTACAAATCCATTTGCAAGTGTGTGTGAGATCGAGCCCCCAGAGCAGCTTTGCATACAGCTCCAGGCTCTAAACTCATTTTAATGAAGCAAAAGGGTGTTGACACTTCACAGGGCTAAGGTGTAACCCACAGTGTAGTAACATCCTTGGGATTAAAGATACCCACACTCATTTAATGCACCTCTGTAGCTTCCCCTTTCAACAGACACCTGGCCCTTGGATTGATTCAGCTGAGCCAAGGCAAAGGTTGCATAACCATGTCATGAATAGATGGTAGGTCCAAAATGCAGCCCAGTTAACTTGCTCTTGCATGTTAGCAGGGAATTGAAGAGATCCCTTTGTGTAGTGGTGTAATTTTTGATCAACTACAATATCTTTGTGCAATGAAAACAAAGACTGACAGTAGAAGGCATAAAAAAAAAGATAAATTTCATCGGTTGCTGGGTCTGTTGTTCAGTTTGGGGTTTATTCATCTCCACTATAAATACCTAGAGGCAGATCTTTAAGGGTACCAGCCAGTATTTTTCTCTTTGTGAAGAACATATGAAAGTGGTACCTATTGGAGGAGGAAGGGCAGGGTGCAGGGAACACCCAAGTAGTGCTGCTACACGAGTAGACACAGGTTAACTCCACTTCCTAGTCAGCAGAATGGGGTTGTTCTACCTGGACCTGTGTTCCTGTCTAAACTAGAGCAGCTGACAACATCTACACCTTCATTCTTGCTCCACAATACACGCCAGAATTCCTATGGACTTTTTTCCTAGGACACTCGGGGGAGAACATACTCTGAAGCATAAACCAGGTGCTCCATTGGCAGAGGGGAGTCCAAGGCTATATTGAGGCAGCAAGCAGCAGCAGCAGTCATCTCTGGAGCTTTGGAAAGCAGATAACACACGTGGATATCACTCAGCCCAGCCCACAGAGGTCGGCTGTTTACACTGGGTGGTGATGGATACGTAGAGTCAGGGCAAGTGGCCTCTCTCCCAGCGTGTGTTGCTGTGCTGTACTTTGTCCTGGGTGAATACCTGTAATAAATTGGGCTGTTTCCTGCATGACTTATGGCAACCTCATCCAAGTGTTGTGACATTCAGCAGATGTTGTTATCTCTATAGGGTTGCTGAACCGAGTCTCGCTGTTCTGGGTAAATCAGAGCTAAAATATTTATTTTATTGGAGAACTAAAAACGTTTGTCAGACTTTGCTTTGGGATTTGTGACTTTTTTTTTCCACTTCTTTGCTGTGTTTTGCTCTCATGATGCGCTTTAAAGGGGAGGTGACTTTTCCTGCCTGTGTACATCTTCTCCCTTATTTCTATAAGCAGGGCTGTCCTGGCAGGTGCTTCCTAGAAGCTCTCTGACTGTGTGGTCAGGCAGTTCTGAGGCACACTCAGCCTGCACAGCGAAGCTTTAAACCTCCCTTGGCAGAAGGGCTGATTTGCCTGGGGACAGTGTCAGAGATGTGACCATCTGTCTCTGGTGGCTGTCTGGAAGCCACGTTGAGCCAGCAGAGCGAGCTTGTGTGGGGCTCAGCACTGGGGAAAGAAGCCAGATTAGCAGAGAAAATGGACATCGTGCCTCTTGGTTTGTCCCGAGTTCACTGGCACCACTGGAAAGTTCCTGGGGTTTATTATCCTCAGAGTAGGGGGTTGTCCCTTAATGAGCTTTTCTGTGCATCACTAAGGTCTTCCAGCCAAAAGACTTCTTTGGTTTCTGATTTTTTCAAGACTCTCTTAGTTCTGAATGCTACCAGGCTGCAGTTCTCTCATGTCCTAGGGCTTCAGCCAGCACTCAGTGCACGCCTGAGATTGTCCATCCAGCAGCAAGATGGGGCAGAAAGGGTTGAAACAGCCAAGAAACAAGCTGAGACTGGGCCTCCAGTGTGAGGTGCAAGTGTACAAAACTCATGACTAATATGGACACGAGCCTCCTGGCTGGGCTGTGCCCGAGACAAATACTCTGTGAGGCTTCCGTGTTGTTTGGAGAGTGAGGAGATTGATGGTGTGTGAAGCAAGCTTGCATTGCTCCTCTGTAGCCATAAAATTTATTGTCCAAGAAAATTTAAGAACTCGGGAGGACTGAGTTCAGTATGAAGAAGTTGTTTATAACAAAATAAACCCCGTGTGCTCGAGCCTGTGGTTTAATTGCCAAGTGTGTTAATCCCACGCAGTGGTGGTGGCTCTTTGTGGTGTGCCAGGGGAGAAGTCTCAAAGAAGCACAAATGAAATGGCCATTCTTTTTTGATCCTGGGTCCTTCCAGCATTCTCAGTGCACGATCTGGACCAGTTCAATCAGGAGGGTATGACAGGGCCACCTCACTCTAGCACAGTTGGAAACACAAACAGTTGCTTCATTCTTTTTTCTTTAGAATTTTGAAGACATTTAGGGTTTCAGCAAAACTGGAGGTGAGGAAAACTGCACCTCACTGGAACATGCTTCTTTTTTACCCTTGGCCCTGAGTTCTCCACAGAGACATTTGCTATAGACAGACCTTCAGCAAGTTTGAAACATCAGTAACTTGTGCTGACAGTCCAAACTTTGTCTGTGCACCACACAGCAGTTCAAGAACACCCTCAGAGGGTTATTGTGTCACCCCCCACAGATCAGCTAGGATTTACTAAACCCACTGTCTTCGCCGTGCCCTTGCTCACTCCTCTTCCTCCCAGTGTGTAGGTATTTGGTCTAGTTCAGGGCTTAACTCCAGGACTGCTTTTCAGGTGTGTTGCTGCTGGCGTGGCCGCTGTACCGCCTGTCCTGTGAGCTGTGCTGACAAGAGGTGGCTGGCTTGCCCTGCTCCTGCTGCTCCTCACCACTCCCACGTCTACCCCCGTGCTGGCTGGCTCCGAAAGCACCGTGCAGAGCTGGAGCAGCCCTTTGCACATGGAACCAGCAGGGAAGTCTTTCTATTTAATTCACACAGGGCCTTGAAGTAGCTCTTGGACAGCTAGGAGCTGAGCAAAGCTACCCCCATAATGCCAGGGCTGTCCAGTTTGCACCCTGGCTCTCTCTGCTAACTGCTCCAGACAAATAAAAGCAATCAGCCAGGCACTGAGATCCCAGTTGCAAGCACTCTGTGGATATTTTCCCTGGCTGGGAGCTGACAGGTTATGAGGTTTTAAGTTCTATTCAGATTTCACGTTTTGTAAATGATTTCAATGCCACACTCCAGACTGACTCCAGGGGTATTTATGTTGGATTAGCAGCAGATTGCCTGCCTTTCCTCACTCGATAGGAGGGAGCCCAGCACATGTAAACTCCCTTTGAATGGCGGGCTATTAACTGTCAAGCCAAATGATTAGTTTGTCATATAAAACTCTTGTTATAAATAGGAGCAGGTTATAAATCAGTCCCCAGGACAATGATGAAATCGAACAGAGAGACCCTTTCCAAGCCTCTACCCTGAGAGAAGCCTGCAAATAGGAATGAGCAACAGAACATTAGTTAAATGCTCAGTCTTCAAGGAAAACTCCAGGGTAATTTGAAAACCATTCTGAATTGGTGGCTGTAGTCAAAAAGGCAGAGTAATATTAGGCCTACAGAGGCATTAAAACCAAAGAGTGTGGCACTGTGACTGCTGTGATGGAGAGAGCCCTAAGGGCAGCCCAAAGAGCTGGATCTCTTCAGGTTCCACAGAAAGTGAGGAGCTGGTGACCCTGTAAAATAAGTACCAAGAAAACCTTGACTCTTTCTTACTTTGTGGCCTGGATCATCCCTAGAGAAAGAATCAAACTCTCATTGATTACAGAGCTGACCCTCAATCAGCAACTTTATTTAGTGCTCAGGTTGGGCTGTTACCAATGAAGCCTAAAAGGCTTCATTGATAATGAGGGGAGGGATTTATGAGGGGTTCAGCTGAACCCCATTTCCTGGAGAGCTGAGGGCTCAGCACCCCCTCATAAATAGCCAGTGCTGGAGGTGTTTATAACAATTACTGACAAGCAAATATTGGGTCCCTGTGGAGCTGCATCAGCTGGTGAGTCATGAAATTCTACTGTCTGATGGTTTGGGGGGAGANATTCTACTGTCTGATGGCTTGGGGGGAGAAAAAGTGGTATTTTTTTTTTGTTACTGTCTCTAGAGGGACCTCTCAGAGGGTCCAAAATGAGATAAAGGAGGGAAACATCTGATGGAAAATTATGCAGCATTAAATGTGTTTTGGTGACAGCTCCCTGAGGTTACAGAGGTGCTTTTGTGGGGGTCTCTCTGCAGAATGTCCTCTTGCCATGCTGCGCTCCAAGGCAGCTCAGGTGTCCCCACACACAGCTCTCCTGTGCTTGGAAATGTCTTCTCTCCCATTAGGACTTCTGAGGAATGCTTGAGGTGCTCTGAAAAACAAGAGAAACCTGGCAGCACGTGGAGAATAGAGTTTGTGTTTCTAGAAAATCTTCCTACGGGTCGTGTGGATTTTCAAGTTAGGATCCTAAACCTCATCTGAGGCATTTGTTGCTTTGTTTGCTCCACTCTGGTGCTTTACTGCAGCTTGTTTTGTTCTGGCAAAGCAAGTGGTGTGTTTGCCCTTTGTTTGGCATAAACATCGTTTGCATGGTTGGTTGGTGGATTTTTTTTCTTGTCCTGGTTTCAGTGTTTGTTTCCTTTCCTTTCTTTTCCTGCTGTTTGTTCTCCCTTTAGCTGTGGCTACCTTGCAGAGTACCAAAAGAGCAGATACAGCTTTCACAGCCCCCTGGAAGGGGGACTCAACCATGACTCTTTCTTGTGAAAATGGCCCTGGTCGATGGGCTGGAGGCACAGTGGCCTTTGGAGCTCCAGCTGGCAGGAGGAGATTGGCCAGGAGTTTGCTGTCTTGCTCCAATTAAGGAATGCTCCTTTTCACCATATACTTTTTCAGAGCTTGTTTTCCCAAAGGAGATGTGAGGTGTTCTAGACAGGCTGGCACGGGAAGCTGAGGATTTTTCTTCAGGAAAGATGTAGGAGATCTTTTAACTGAGTTATGCTGCTAAGACCAAGAGCATCCCTCCCCGGGGCCTGCTAGCCTGCAGCTTGGCAAAGGCAGTTTCCTTAAGCCCAAGCTGGATGATTTAAAGGTAGGCACAAAGGTGTTGGCAGTACCAGCTGCCATACTAATTCCCTGGGAGGCTTGCATGGCCAGGCATCCAAGCTGCTGCAGAGGGGAGAATATTCTACAGTTTAGCTCTAGTTTTGAGAGAAAAATCGAGCTGAGTGAATTTAAAGCTGATGAAAACTGTCCCTAAAGCTCTCTCGGGTGTCTCCTTTGACAGGGTACAGAACGTTTGCTCTCTGTGTTACTTGGAGTCTGTAATCTGGTGAAGTTTTATTAAAGTTGGGGTTGATTTGGTTTTTTGGTGGTGTGTTTTTTTTGTTCTTGTTTCAAGCAAAGTTCTCAAAGTCTGGTGTAATTATCAAACCTTATTTTTTTCTTCCCCAGCAAAGGGTGCTGGGAGTTGCCAGTAATCTATAAACCAGGAATGACAGTCAGGCTGGGGGAAATGATCTCAAGCAGTCTAAATATCTCCAACCAGGGTTTGGTCTGAAAGTTTTATGAAGTGACGGAGATTCTGGGGATGTTTTTACAAGAGGCTGGACAGTGAGGACCAGGGCAGCTCACAGGGGGAGCTGTGGTGTTGCCCTTGGGGTTGAAGCCTGGATGCCAGATGGAAGAGTTTGGGACTATGGCTGCTGTACCCTAAGGGGACACGTGCTTCCCTATGGAAATCTATCTCCGAGAGCCTGGGTTCTGTTTCCAGTGCTCCCAGTGACCTCGGGCAAGTTCCCTCTTTCTTTCTGTGTCTTACTCAGTCTGGCCACTAGCTCTTGAAGGAGGAGTCTTTGGTGGGCTACAGCAGCAAGCCTGTTAGACTCACACAAGGTTGATGAGCACTTGAGTTCCAAAGCTCTCCTAAGCTGCCCTCAGGTATCACCTGGTATCCCTGTTGACCAGGAAGAACCCTGTCTTTGTGAAGAGTGCTTGTGCTTTACAGGTGTGAGTAACTCCTGTTCACACTGCCTCAGGTTGAGAGCCTTCATTTCTCCCTACTGCTGAGAAAAGGGAGGGGGGTATTAAATGAACTCGGGGCGTCTGCATTAAGCACTGAAGGATCATAGCTATCTTCTGCTCGGGGAGAGAGTCATCAGCCTTCCTGAAACCTCCTGATGAAAATGAAATGGAAATTAGCCCGGGAGTGGGAGCAGTGTCTTCTGTAAACCCCTTCCGAATAACGCCCACCCACCCCATCCCCTTTATGCTGCTGCCTTTGCATTGCCAGAGGTGTTCTGGAGGAGGTGACAATGTGCTGACCTCAGGAGATGATATTTCCAGTTTCAACCACAGGCAGGAGCTACTGGAAATACCCTCCCTTTGAAGGTTCCAGCCTTGCTCTGATGTTCTCTGCGGTTTGGATAAATCCATGCAGCTAGAGCTTCACCTGGGCTAAAGCAGTAAAATTAGGGGGGGCATCCAGAAGCTCTGGTTCCTCGCAGCAGTGGATGCCCAGCTAGATCAAAACACTTAGTGATCACTTGTTGCTGGTTCCTAACCTTGTCATTACCTCTAACTGCAGGGAACCTGAAACTGGAATTTCAGACTGCTGCCCCTTTGATCTCCTTCTCACTCTCTTGTGTTGTCATGATTAATGACAGACTGCTTAAAAAATGCTGCGGTGTCTGACTAACGCCATCTGAGGGGGGTGTGGAGCTCCTTATTTCCTCCCATTGCAGACTAACTAAGTGATTGAAGAAGAGTTTATTTTCCACTTCAGTTTGCCAAGGTTTTTGAGTGCCTGGGGGCAAGGATAGGGTTAATATTCTCTGCTGTGTTCAAAGGAACGTGGTTTTTTATCAATTAACTTTCACGGTCAGCAAAAGAAACTGAAGTATGTGTGACATCCAAATTCTGCACGTAAAAATCTTGGTTTGTAATAATAAATGGATCAGGTTACTTATCTGGAGGCTGTTCATCTTGCAATACCATCCATGTATCAGTTAGCAAGTGCACATCTTGTCATCCCAGGGATGATCCTGGGAAGCTCTACCCCTGTCACGTGCCTTCCAATCAAGCTTCTTCACACCACGAGTGAACAGGGGCCCTACAGAGTGCTCAGAAGGGATTTGTCCACTTGTGTGTCCCTCTCTGCTCCAGGACAAATGTCCCCTTTTCCCAAAACCTCACTGCCGTGAAGCCCTTGGCAGCAGCTGGAGCATGTTGGGAAGCCAAGAGGCAAGGGAGCAAATTACAAGTCAGTCTGACTCCTGCAGATCTGGTATTTGTGGAATTGATCTGTGCTTACATATTTACTCTTTCCTTTAAATACCAAGGCGAGAGGGAGGGAATGTCAGACAGTGGTGCTAGACATCTCAGCGCTGGATCTCCAGCCACTGCCCCTTGCCTTGCCAGGGCTCAATGGGTCACATTCTTCTTGCTTTTCCCCCCTGTTTTAAACAAATAGGAGCTGGAGCCTTAGGGTGTATTAGAGAGCGATAGGGATCTCCACCATAATACCAGTTCTGGGCTACAGCTGAGGAAGCCATTAGCTTAAAACTCACAAGGAACAGGATCTGATAACGAGGGAGGTAGAAGGTGGATGGGGGGGGAGAGGAAGACTATTTGTAACTGTGCCAGGTAATGCTCCCCTTCCCCTGCTGCTCTGACTGAGGACTGAACAAGAAGGGAGTGGAATCTTTCTCTGGGACCTGCTGGCTTTCTGCTGGGGACAGCAGCCTGCTGGGGGTGGACCTGACTGCTCAGTTCTCCTGTACAGGTGCACACATGCCTGCCCACTAGACCCTCTCTTGAAACTGTGGCTACGTGTCCAGGGCACCCTGTCCTCCTCCTGTGCTTCTTCTCGCTCCCCCTGCCTCATTTTCCAAGCCTGGTGTTTAAGCCACCTAAATATCCGTGTTGTAATGTGCTGCTTTACTCCAAGGAATGAAAGCTAACAAGTTAAGAATTCCCGTTCAAGGCTTGATGAACTCCAGCCACGTGAGAAACAAGGTGCCATTCAAAATCAGCCCCCTGGCTCTGCACACCACCAATCAACAGCACTTCAGGAGAGCTTGCTGGATGCTCATGGAGGAGGCTTCTCATTCACCAGGGATGCCTCTGGATCTTCTGCCTTTTGCAGAAGGCGAGCTGGGCAAGCCCAGCTCTGCTGCAGGACGATGAGGCTCGGCCTCCACACGCCGTATGCAGCAGAGGCTGGGCTGAGGATTGTGTTTCCAGCCTGGAGGGCTTGGAACCACTGTGGTGTTCATCTCCAGAAGTGGCAGTTCCAAACTAGCTCTGGCTCCTCTGGACCACTGAGACCACCTTCCTCCTTCCAGCTGGCCTCCTCAAGGATTGCTCTTGCTTCCCCCCCCTCCTCTCATGCCCAGTGGAATCACACAGACATTTGGGGTCATAAGGAATGTGCTGTTTTGACTCTGAAAGCTCAGCGGGAGCATTCGCTCAAGACACAGTGTAGTTGTATCAGGACCAAAAGAAGGAGGTGTGGGGGAGTGGAAAAAATGACCGTGTCCAACTGCAGCCAGGTTCCTGCTTCCCGTGTCCTCGTACTGCTACAGCAGCCTTGTCCAGGGGCTGCTGCCAGCTTAATGACACTAAAGAAACAGCAGTGAGTGGCACAGAGCTTGTGCTGCTTTCATTGTCTCCCTTGGTTTGTGTCACGGGGTCTGTTCTGCTGATGGGTCACTGCTTCTCCTTTTGCTTAAGTTTTCCCCCCAACTTACAGGGGTGATTTAAGCCGAGCTGGAATTATAGAGCTGACCTGTATAGAATAAAAGCCCCAACAACCTGCCCATGGCAGGGTGGATGGAGCTAAGTGGTGTTTAAGGTTGCTTCCACCCTAAACCATTCCATGAGGTTCATCAGAGAATCCCATGTAAGAGTATGGAGAAGTCACTTGATGGAAAATGGGTGGGAGATTGCCAAGAAATTTTTGGCACGCAAATGGAAGGGAGAATGAGAGAGAAAATGGCATCTGTCTTTGGGTACCTAGAGTGTCTTGTTTAAAACCTCCTGCCTGTGAAAGCCTGAGTGATACCAGGCAGCAAGCACTGAGAACATGCAGCCAGGGGTCACCTGGCAGTGCTAAAGCCAATGCTATACTCTGTGTGTACCCCTTATCTCCTTCTGTTCCCTCTGTGGTCCTTTGAGGGACAGCTCTTGACTGTTAGTAACCTACCCATCTGTATAGGAAGTGACAGAGAACTTGGGTGAGAGGAGGAGCCATGAAGTAGGGCCAGGAGTAGGACTGCAGGTGGCTATGACAGGGAAAGGGCAAAACAATATCAGGCTGGCTTTGTGGCCAGCCCAAGGAAATTATTGCTCCTTCCTTGATCTTTCCACTTGTTAGTGTGAGGTTTTGGGAAGCTTGTGCAGATTGACAGTTCTTCTCCCACATTGGTAATGACAAAAAGGCTTGAAACAAGATATTGTACCTCCCCTGAGAGGTCATGCTGCAGACACTGATGTCTGGAGCCACAGTAAAGGGTCAGGGAGTTTGAGAACAACTTATTTAGTGGAGCAAGACTCCCTGGTAGGAGGGAATCCTTTTGGCCAAAGAGCCTCTGTAAATCTCCCTCTGAAAGATGCTCTGGTAGCCTGAAAGAGGTTAGAGGAGGCTGCTGGGATCAGAAAGCTGAGGATAAGGATATATGAGTGAGACTGGATGACCCTAGGAATGAGCTGGAGACATGGATGGAGGCAACAGGGACCTTCTTGTTGCTAGTTCCTAAATTATTTGGGATCCAGGGAGGTTTGGGATTGCTCAGAGAAAACACACGTAAAGTGACCCCCCCTGCCAGATCTCTTTTAACCAGGCTTTGCCAGAGGAGGATGGGGATAGGGAGGCAAAGCAAAGTTCCAGATCTGATCTTCTACTTCTGAGCCTGACTTTAGTCTCAGCTGTACTTTCTTTTGTCTGCTGGTTTCCTGCAAGCACATCCCTCCTAGAAAGAAGCAGTTGAAATCTCTCCCATCAGCTATTTGTCTTGGATTGTGCCATATGGCAAGAAGTCTGTTATGATTAGATAGGAACATAAATCCGTGGAGAGAGGAGCGTAGGGAAAGATGATAATGAAATGCAGGGAAAGGTTATCTTGGAGGAATGACCCCAGAGGAGGCTGTTCCCACCTGTCTGTTTACAAATAAAATGAGGAGAGAGAAAACACCAGGTCAACATTTCCCAGGGTTTTTTTTAATGGTTTCTAACTAGAAGGAGGGAATGTGCAGTTTGGAGTCTCCTGAGGTGATGCAGGAGCAGCAACAGCTTCTCCTTGCACTGTAGTTTTCATTTGGATGTTTTCACATCCTTTCCACCTCCGTCTGGTTCGCTGCTTTTAACAGTTAAGTGCAGATGCCAGAAATCAAGGTGAACCCAACCTCAGTGCTGCCCTCCTGCCAGATGCCTTAGCAAGGTACTTGGGAAGTTAAACTGCACAGGAGGATCTTCCTAAAGGGAAGAATAGCACCTCCTGGCAAGGCTTGCCCACCCAAGACTCTCCACTTCTGCACACAGCAAGGTCAAGATGTGTTGTCTGCACCAAAAACCTCTCTTCTTTGGAGTGGCAGCACTTTTACCTCCAGCTGTCTGTCTCGATGGGGCTTTACTGCACATTAGCAGCACTCAGAGAGCAGGACAGTGGCACTGGAGTGCCAGGGCTCCTCCAAAGCCTTCCCCCAGTTCAGATGTTCATGCACACACTCCTTCAGTAAGGAGGAAGATGAGGGATCTCAGATCTGTGTGGGGAGGAGCTCAGGTGTGGCAGGGCTTGCTGCAGCAGAAGGAACTAATGGATGTAGATCCAGAGGGGCCTCTCGTGAGTGAAGCTGGACAGCACTTGGCTGCCTTGAGAAAGCAATCCATGGGTAGGTAAGCTGAGTTGGTTTTATAGCAGGAGAATTAACAAGATGAGTTTCATTAGAAACCAAGACTTGAAACATTCTTGCCCAGAAAAGAAAGTTCCATGGGTGAAAATAAAACTCTGCCCCAAATATCATTTATACCCAGCTGGGAAAAGACCAGGAAAAACCCAAACCTTCTGAATCTACTGTTTCTTCGTTGCCAGTGGAAGCTGCCTAACACAAACCCCTAACAAATAACAGTCAATGAAAGGGGAACCCTGACAGGTCTGCAAATTTAGATTTCATTATTTAGCTGGCACAAAAGAGCCTCCATTCCTGTGAATAATTAGCTGCCTGGCACTCCCTGGGGGCTTCAATCACCCTCCTCTGTAAGTGTTTGCCAAATCAGCACCTCAGAGGAGAGAATCAATAAAGACTACATAAAACACAGCCCTTTAAATAATCCCTTTGGTGGTATTTTTCTGTTGCTTTACTCATAAAGGTGAAGCCTTTATACCCTAAAGAGTGTTACCTTCATTTCAGCCAAAGCATGTTTGCTTTGGGTAGAAACTGCAGAGGCCAAGGGGGAGTTTATGAAAAATTGAAGTTTCTCTAATTCTGGCTGCTCTGGGCTTTTGTGGACTCCAATAAAAACAGAAGTCTGATTTCTTAAGCACCTTTTTAAAAGCTTGTACTACTCTGGAAGAGCATAATAAGATAATATTATGGTGCTATGGGCTGTCTGAAACTGTAAGAGTAAGAACTGCTCTTCGTTTGGGGGACGTGTGAGAAGCTACAAAGCTCCTTTAGAAAATCAGGTCACTGAAACTACAGGAGCCATCAAATCTCAGGGCTTGTGTAAGATGTGCCAGTGCTGAGCTGTGTCCACCCAGCTCAGATGCAGAGGGATGGGGCTGGGGAGTGGTGGGAGAGCAATAACTTGGTGTAAAGTGAGGCAGAGTCAAGACCAGAAAATGCCTATTACCCAACTCCCTGTTTTCAAAGAGCAGCCAACAGAATGGGTTTGGTAACGAGAAACCCACAAGTGTTTGATGCTTTTTTCATCTCTGGGGTAGGATCTCTAGGGCTGTGAATCTGCTGATCTCCCTTGCTGAGAATCCCAGCTGCTGCAGGGAAGGGTGTGCAGTGCCAGAGGGAGGGAAGGAGGGATCACATGGACTGTGTCAGGAGGGTGGAAAAAAATAGGAGCCTCTTTTCCAAACCAGTATCATTAAGAACAAAAGCAAATCACAGTGTCTGCAAAGAAGCCCTTGAGGACAAAGATGGGAACAGGGTTGGGCAATGCAACAAATAGACCATTTTTCATCACAAGCTCATAATTGTTGTCTTGTTCCCGGTCTGTTCTTATGACAGACTTTGCAATACCTGCTGGGGACTCTTGTAGGGCACAGCACTGTGAGCCAGAACCTCATTTTAGCATTGTACCAGGGAAGCTGTGCTAGGCAAACTGGAGCCACGGAGTCAAGTTTGCATCCAAAGCACTTTTTTTTTTCTTCTTTCTTTCTTTTTTTTTTCTTTTTATTTCTTTGGCTCCAGAAGCTCAGAGCAAGGAATGTAAATTGGCTTTAAAGAAGTATGTCAATTTTGGTGCCAAAGTTTCATTTGATATCATCTCTGTCTGGCACCCACACAGCAGGTGCTTCCCGAGATGACCTGAGGCACCAGGCGCAACAAAAAACACTGGGCTGAGCTCTGTGAACCACACAGCTCATGTGTCTTGCACAATTTACATGCCACTGCCTGGCTGCTGTTGTGGAGACTGTCTCCTGACGCTCTACAAATGGGGTTTGCAGGAAGGTTGGCTGCTCCTGCCTCCTCTACCCCTACCCAAACCAACACCCTGCCCCCCAGTCAGTGCACGTGAGTGAAAAACCTTCCTTGCTTGTTATGAGTTGCTGGTGAAAACTCTGTTCAGAGTCCTGCTGAAGCTGATTGATCTCTGTGCATGAGTAAGAAATGCTTGGAGATGTCTAGGGTGCAGATCTGCTCCTTTGGGGAGAACCACACATCTCACTTTGGGGCACCTCGCTGAAATGTCTGGGGACCTGCTGTGGTGATGTGCAGCAGAACCTGGTGCAGAGCTTGGCAGGGGATTAAATGAGGCAACTGTGTCCCAGTGTATGTGGTTGGGGTCTCCTCTACTTGTGAGAGCAGCACTATCATTGGCAGTGATGGCCTTTTGGAGGGGAGGAAGCCCCTGTTGTGCTGCAGAGGCAGAGTCCAGGACTGAGCACTCAGTCCTGTGGTAGTCACTGTGCTGGTTTGTACCTTGGTCTCTGGTTCTCAGCCACAAAAGGGATTCAGGTGCTCAGTTCCATAGTAAAGAAAAATCAGGAGAACCAGATAAGCTTTCTTCAAGCCTTGGCTTCATTGTTCTATTTGTCTGCATGCAGGAAAAAGGAAGCGTGTTGGAATAAGAGCAGTTTGGAGAATCACCCATATGGAAAGGCAGGCCAGGAAGATCTAAAGTCTTCCATGTGTTCGTAGTAAGACAAAGCTCTAAGCATCTTCCTGTTCATTCAGCTGCGGTGTCCCATGGAGTGGGGAAGGTATGGAAGGGACTCAGTTCAGCTAAAGCCAGCTCGCTTCTGTGGATGTTGTTTTTCTTCTGATCTGGAAGTGTTTGAATCCCCAAGGATCTAAAATAAGCTGGGATCAAATCACTGAATGCCTCCAGATTCAGCAGGATTTTCAAGGTGAAAAAGGAGTTTCAATCAGATTCCCAGTCCAAGGGGTGGGTTCCTACCCTGTCTTTAATTGTTAATGTTTGGAAGAGTAGATTAACCAGTCTTCATGAAGGGACAAGGATCCTCTCTTTCTCACGCACTTCCAGGCTCACATTTAGCAAAATCCCATGGAAAGATTGTAAAAAATTCCTTGCTGGAAGACAGGATTAAACAATAGCCTGCTGGTGATTTAACAGACGGATCACTGACCCGATTCCAGCCTCTCTGAGCTAATGCTTGTTGACAGGTGATTGTTTCCATTCATTCCAGGTGACGGGAACCAACAGCCTTTTATGTGAAGGGCTGATGGGTCCATACAGGAGGTGTCCCCCAACGTACCTTTGCAGATAAAGTAGTAAGAAGGTAGCTTAAACACGAGAGCAAAAGATAACTTGTGTGAGGTGGTGTCTTCCATCCTCAGCACTGCAAAGTGGAGTCCTCCACACAGTTTGCTCTGCTCCTCCAGCCCCAAATCTCCTGGATTATCTCACCTTTGTAACTGCTCCAGTTCTTGTTCCAGCGTAACAAATCCCAGTGAGCAGCAGAACAGACTTTAGTTTGATTTTAGCTCTATTTCCTTACCGAAATCCTGCATGGATAGCCCGACTCCTGAACTTACCCTGGGAGATGTGGTGCTTTCCTGCCTGGAGTCAAGTGAAGCTCTCATTTGGTGATTGGGAGCGATGGGCCAGCGTGCCAAGGGAAAGCTGGTGCATTTCCCCCTGAGCTCCTTTCCCATCCTAATTCAAGTGGAAATTCCATCTCTCTTCCCTACTGTGGGTGTCCATGAATTCATGGGAAATCAGGAGTACCAGTGCAGGTAAAATGTGCTCTCATTCAGTGGCCTGGAAGTGTAACGTGAGATGTGATGGAAAGGAATGGTGATATAATATTGAAAGAATGTTTCTTTTAGCTAGAAGCAATTTTTGCTGTGCTTTGTTTTGTTTTAACCAGACATAGCCCTGAGTGAAACCTTTTAATGCGACGCGAAGTAGTGTGGAGAATTAGTCCCTTTTTATTAAAAAAAGCAGGATGTAGCTTGGCAGAAAGGCAGGAGGGTGGCTAAAGCTGCGGGATTTACAAGGAGACAGGTGAATTGTTGCACTGCAGTCACGTTTGGCTGGAGGAATTCTTGAGGAAGCAGAGTGTCACAGTTGTCCCCAAGGTGCACACAACACCTACAGGGGGTTTCGTGCTGCTGGTGGGAAGCAGAATAAAAGCATCTCGTTCTAAATGTCTCCATTACTGGGTGCAAGATAAACCAGCTTTCAGCCGTGCCAAGCAGAGGGCTGTTTACAGAGTAGGTGCAAACCCAGGAGTTGAGAAAAGATTAAGGAGCTCAGAGAGAGGAGACAGAGCTGTGCATGGCGACAGAGGGGCCCATCTTTAATCCACGAGATTCCTGGGGGGACAAGAAGAAGGTAGGGGAAGAAGGGGCTATTTGTTGCTTTAGCTTCTCTCTCATTCTCCCTGGGTCCCACAGCTTTTGCCCCAGATGCTTAGGTTTGGGTTTGTTGGTTTTTTGTTTTTTTCAGGGACTCATCCTGCAACACGTCCCTGGCTTCTCCTCCCTTACAGCCAGACAAATTGGACCTCGTTAAGCATCCTCCCCCAGTTGCCTAGGCGCCAGGGCTGACAGTGTTGTGATGGCTAAAGAGCCTGCTGACAAGGAGCCTGCCTTATGCTGAGTGACAGCGCTGGCCTCCCGCCAGCAGCGTGACGAGTGGCGCGGGGCAGAGCTGGCGAGGGCTGCTGGCCGCCCTAGGCAGGGCAGGCTGCCCTTAACATCCTGCAAATGATGGGCCTGGTAAATGAGTAGTCATTTCTCAGACCCCAGAGTGGGAGATCTGCTGTGTTCTCCTTCTGGGAAGACAAAAAAATTCCTCTTGGGTGGGGCTGGGGGAAGAGAGTTTGTCAGGAAGCGTTATCCCACTGCGTCTGCTCTTGGCAGAGATGCCCACGTCGCTGCACTGGGTTATTCTTCATTGCTAAAAGACAAATGCATAACAGAAGTACCACAGGGAAACCTCAGGGATGCTGCTCCGGGCCTCCTTGGGCCTCTCTTTAGCATTGCTGGAGGACAATGTTTTAGCTTTGTGAGACTCGGGGGAGTTTAATAGCAGGCTTATTCCAGAGTATAATAATTAGCCTGTTGATTCTGTAGAACATGCTGTGGCCTGACCATTTGCTTTCCTGTGATGAGTGACCAATTGATTACCATCAGTGCTGACAGCCACAGTGAGTTAACAACCCAGGGGGATGTTGGGTTTAGCCCTTGTTTTGCAGTGAGCAATGTCCACTCCCCCTGCCATTTATTTTGCCCTTTTTTTTTTGTAATTGCCAGGCAATTCTCACAAGAAAAAAGGGCCTGGGCTATTTTCCTGGCAGACCCAAATGATTCTTTTTATCACAGAAAGTGAGCCTGAGCTGCAGAGGGGTGTGTTTTGCTCTGTACCTATACAGACTGTGGAGAAGGATGCCAGGGGCTTGGAGTGAGAAAAATGGAGAGTGGAGAAAAATGCTAGAACTGGAGCCTTGCACTTGAACTAGTTGCAAGCAAAACGTATGTTTTTGGCTGGTAGTCCACAACTGAGGGTTCCCAAATGACTCCAGGAGTGTGCATTGGTCAGTTAGGGACGTTTTTCAGGCTTTTATGACAAGTTCAGAGCTGCACGTTGGGGCTGTCACAAGTGGAGGAACAGGCATTGCTGCTCCCCTTTCCAAGTAGGTGATATTACTCTGTGTGTGTGTCCATTTTCTTACTGTCACCAGCTTGTGCTCTTTTCTCACTTTGATCTTCAGATCAAAGAGCAGAAGGGGATGGGAGGTGGGGGGACAGGCAAGGGCAGGGGGCAGTTGGTCACAGACTATTAGATTTCCCAACAAACAGCCCAGGAATTAAAAAAGAGAAAAGAAAAGTGAAAATAGAACCAGAGGGACACAAGTCAAGATGTTCTAGGGAATGATTCTGCTCCTTGTCCTGACACGGTGTGTCTGTGCTTAGATCAAACCACGAGGACTATTACAACCACTAAACTGGGGCTGGTTCCAGTCTGCTGAGTGCAATCAGAGCCTCCCAGCTCTGTCTCCTCTCACCTAGAGCCACAGCAGGGTCACGAGGTGTTGAGCCTGTCCCACACAGGACTGCTGTCACTTGTGGCACCCATCCCAGCATGAGACACGAGTCCCTCATGGGAACTTGAGGCAAGATCTGTGCCTCAGCTGGGAAGCAGTGTGGTGAACAGCCTTGGAAGTGTCAGCCAGTTTATAGCCATTGATGGCACAAAATAACAGGATGACAAAGAAAAAGCAGTGGGAGTAGCAGCTTTCTGAGACTCCAAAAGAGAATGTGCACCCAGTGCCTTCAGAAGGAATTATTCCCCCTTTGGTTTTCCTCCTGGATTTACTGAAGCATCTGCATCAATGTCTTCCTGGAGGAGAGATGTGTTTGCTTCTCTGACGTGGGCTCTGACCATGGTAGTCCTGTCACATCCTTCTCCTGGTACTTCCAGTTGTGTCTGAGAGTGTGTCTACAAATGCACGTGGCTCTTGGGAACTTAGAGTTGATTCTTTTCCCCTCCAGCCTGAAGGAAGAGCTTTCCAGAGACAGCCCATAGAATGAAAGCAAAGCATCTGAGCTGGGTAGTTGTGAAATGAAGGGGTTTTAGAAATATCCTTCATTTTTTTTCCATTGTCTCTACTACAGAGAGCGCCTTCCCAACCCTGACCGTGGGCACAGAGCCAGGACATATAATGAATTAAAATAATAAAAACAATTTTCGCCCGGAGAGTTGGTTCCCTTCAAGTTCTGTAAATCCCTCCCTCTCTTCTCTTGTAAATAGCTTTAATACACCGCAGGCGCCAAATCACTTGACCTGGGTTAGCCTGTGAACTGGGATGCTTTCTGCTCGGCTGAGTAGGTCGGAGCCAGGATTTTTCCTCCCATTCTCTGCCTGTCAATCCAGGTAATAGTCAAAGGCCTTATCTGAAATGCATTAGACTTTCAGCAAATTGTCTGGGCTCCGGGCCCTGGGTGCTGAAGGCACTCGTGCATGTAATGTGCAGAAGAGGCGAGACGGTAGCTTTTAACACCCCTTGCCTCATCTATTTTCTTGGCTCAGGTTCAGCAAATCTCCCCAGGCTGCCAGCAAGAACCGTATCCCTTTTGGTTCCAATAATGTTGGTAGTGGTAACTGATCAGCTGGCTGAGAGATGCTTCTTTGAGGGCACCCAGTTTTGAGGCTGTTTCACCTGATTTTGGAAAGCTCTTTCAGAACCACAGGTGGCTTCCACTGAAGGGGTGAAGGAGAGAGTTTGTGCCCTGGGCAGTTTGAAGTGGCAGTGCTGGGAAGAGTCAGAGTGAGGATTTTAAGAGGTGTCAGCAGGTCTGAAGCAGCCTAACTTAGAAAACTTCTTAACTGAAGAGTGGCTCTAAGGCTGAATTCAAAATTAGGGCCAGAAATCAAACCATCTGCTTTGCCCTCCTGCATGAAACAGACCAAAGGTTCCCATCTTCCAGCCACAGCCACCCCACAGCTCAGGATCTGCCCGGAGTGTGTAGCCCAGAGAATCCACGTTCTCTTGAGGTAACAGCTTTGAGGGTTTCTAGCCTCCTCCTCTTCTACCAAAACACTCTTAGCTGATGAAAATGGACAGTAAATCTTGAAGTGCTTTCTCCCAGCAGATGTCAGAGCACGATAATTATATCTTATTTTGCTAACTGACGTGACCCTTCTTGTGTACAGTTGAGAGAAACACTTTTCAGTAGTTCCAAGAGCTTTTATTTATCTAACTGTTCCAAGGTAAATTTTGCTTTAAAAAAAATGCACCGAACATCTTTAGAGCCATCTGTTTATTATTTTTAATTAAAAAAAAGAGAAAATAGTAACAGTCTAGCAGCTTTGATATTAGTAATTGCTGCTAGTATCCATTTCAGTTTTACTGTGCAAACTGTTATCATCTTGTTGATTTGTGATGTGGAAAACCAGTAGTGAATCTGCAGGTAAATGTTAATTCAGTCTGGAAAAGAGGTAATAACATCTAATCAGTGTTATTTACCTGACTGATAAATCACAGGTAGGCACAGCAGACCGAGTATCCTCACAATTTGTAGATGGCAGGCAGTGAACTATTAAGTTAGCAATTCTCATGACTGCCTGCAGTCCCATATTTGTGCTTCCCAAGTGGAAGGGACGACCAAAATATCTCCTGTGTTTAGCCTGATTAGCTAAACCTTAAAACACTTCCACACCTATTTCAGGCAGCTCACTTTGCTGGTGTCCTTGCAGTCTATGTGGTCTCAGTCCTTATAGCTTCACTTAGCATGTTCCTTATCCCATTCTCCCATGGCAAGAGGATGATTCAACAGTTCTGCTGTTTCCTGGACCTCTCCAATGAGGAGAGGAAATCCAGTTGCAAAGGGTGGTCTTCTGGCATGGCGTAGAAATGAGTTAATTGAGGGGCTGCTTCAGAGGACCATTTTCAGCCAACCACTGAACAAACACACAGGCAAATTCCAGAGCCTCCTGCCTCTCTGTGGAGGAAGGAACAGCCACGTCTGATCTGTTGATAACTGTGAGGCAAGGTCTGTCATTTTCCAGAGTTTTGCACCATGTCCAGCAAACCAGGCTGACTAGAATGCAAATAGTGGTGTTATTAGTGGGCCAGCCTTGATGACTAGGAAGTCATGATTCACAGATCTGTAACAATTGCAGTTGGCCAAAGGGATTGAAAGGGAAGGAAAGGAAAACACATCAGAATGTCAATGCGGCAGGATCAGGGCCAGTTCAATCTGTGTGGTTTGGACAGCAAATTCCTGATTTGCCACGGCATACAGAGAAACTTTACAGGAATTCAGAGGTTTGTCACTCGAATCCCATTTCAGGCTTCTGGAAAATGCCATAAAGAAGTTGTCAAAATTGCTCGTGCCTCTTTCTGAGCCCACTAAGAAAACTCTGAAGGGACATAAAGGATCAAGAAGAGCTGTCTGCTTCCCTGCACCATCACATTTGTGCATCACACATGAGCATGGTTTCCTCCAGTTTTAACCCTTGCTCCCTACATCAAATACTCCCTCGTCCTCCTGAAAAGAGTGGATGAACTGTCTGCAGATACAGAATAAGCAGGAGTGTTTGTGTCTGACATCTGAAAGGAGAAACCATTGTGGTAATGTTGCTTGGAAAGATGTGTAAGGATAGCCAGCAAAAGAACCTTTAAGGTTCTTTAAAGATTTATTTTATTTTATTTTTTAAGGAGAGGAAAAAAAAACAGGAAAGTTGAAGTTTCACAATATCTGTGCTGAAAGAGGCAAGAGACTGGGTCAGCAAGTCCAAGCCCTTGACTGGAAATCCAGACTTTATGGTTTGCTAGGTAATCTGCATGGAATTCCAGCAGTGAAAAGACATTCACTGATCCTTTCTGAGACTGATTCTAGTCCTTGGGCTTGATCAGGAAGGAAGTGAGAGCCCTTATGCTTACAGTGGAAGTGCCTGGGGGCCAAGGTTGAGGTCTAGGCCACAACCACATCCTGAAGTCCCAGCCTGGGCAATAACCATCATGTGCTCACCCCAAAGCTCTGCTGTAACTGGCACAGCCTCACCTCAGCAGTGGAACAGGAGAGCGTGCTGGGTATCCCAGGGAAGGTGTAGGCTTGGATGTGCTAACACTCCTCGTGCGCTGGCAGAGGTGCCTATGGGACGCTTGCCAAAGCCTCACCAGCACCATGCCTGGCTGGATCCACTGGTGAGGGTCCCAAAAAGAGCCACATGATGCTTTTGCATGTATGGCAATGTGGAAATCTGCTCTCTAACCAAAGCTATCCTCCCATGCTTTGGATAGTCAACTTAGCCTAGGATTTAGGACTCGTGCAGGGTGTTGGCAGACTTTCAAGGCTTGCTAGGTTCTGGGGCTCCTATGGTTGAGTACAAACACCTCAGACGTGGTTTGGTCTGGATTGTTTTTCCTGGACTGGTGTCTGGGTGGGCAGGACAATGTGAAGCATGGAGCTACATCCTCTGTCCGTCCGGATGCCCTGGTTCCCACGACGTGCTGAGAAATGCTGAGAGGTGGGTTGTCAGTCTGTGAGCTTAGAATGGGAGAGAAATGCAAGGGATTGAGTGTTTTCAGCTGTCCCAGAAGGAATTCCCTGCTTGCTCATCTGCGTTGGCACTTCTTCCTTCCCTGCACAAGTTAATCACTGGGTGATTCTGGATCTTACAGGGAATTCATGAACTGGTGTATTGTGTAGTACAAAAGACCAGCTTTCTGCCTGCTTATTTCTCCCTTTGCTTTCTTAGCAAGAAAAGTCCTGTTGGAAAC
Source organism: Chloroceryle aenea (assembly GCA_013399075.1). NCBI lineage: Eukaryota > Metazoa > Chordata > Aves > Coraciiformes > Cerylidae > Chloroceryle > Chloroceryle aenea. The sequence continues at coordinate 139,637 of VWZY01010808.1, forward strand.
TCTACTGTCTATGGAAATACTCTGCTATTCAGGAAGGTATAGAACTGGAGGCCACGTATACATGAGGTTTATCACTTCTAAGGGCTGGCAGAGTTATGGCATTAAAGAACACACCAGGCTGGAACCATCTTCCTTCTGGCTTCCAAGCACATCCCAGTTTTTAGAAGAATTCCACCCATTGCCAAGAGATGGAAGGTGAGGAGCAAACCACAAATACATACAGTAAAAATTGATGCAATCCTCTAATGGGAAAGAGTGTGACAATTCTGGGCAACATGCAGCAGGGAAACCAAAGCTGCTAATGCCCTTTCTGAGGGATCAGAACTGTGGCAAACCTGTGTGCTAAGTCAATGAGCTGAGGCTCTTGAGTTCCCATGCTGGCTCTGCTGTGGAGTCTTTACTTTTTGGATGGCATCACACAAGATACTTTCCTTCTACACACTTCTGTTTACCTGCTGGTAAAATAAGGAAAGGAAAAAAAAAAAAGGCACTTGATTTAATTTCCTAGAGATGAGATCCTGGAGATAAATTGGTGAAAATCTTCACAGCCCTCAAAGAAATGAAACAAAAGCAAAGCCTCCTTCCTGAACTTCCAGTCCATTTTCTTTAACAACTCCTCCTTTCTTTGGAAGTCTGCTGCTGCCCCTTGCTGCAAGACAGAAAGCAACCTTAAAGGCATGGGTGAGAGCACAGCTCTTGCTCAGACTGCAAATCTTCCAAAGGATTAGGGTTTTACTTCAAATAGAGGAATGTAAATGTGTCTGGCTCCATAGTGGCTGGAAATTTCTCGCTGGAGCCAACGTTGGGCCATACTTGGCGGTGACGAGACGTTTGTTTGCCCACCCTGGTTGGACTACAGCTCTCGGGCTGGAAAATGTTAAAATGGGCTGTGCGTGCTTTCAGTGTCATGAAGCAGTCGGGTGGGGGAGGGCTTAGGAGGAGGAACTGGATATAGGTGATTATTCTCCAGCTCTCACAGTTGTATGTTCTAAGGATGGAAAGCTGAGGGAAGAAGCTGGATTCGTTTAGTCTGACTGCAAGGCTGGGAGTTTGAGCTCATCTATTTCCCCCTTCTCTCTTTTCGCTCTCGCTGGTTCTCGGTGTTGTGTCGCTTGTAGATCCACAAAGGCATTTGGGGCTCTAAATCCCACGGAGGCCAGTGGGCATTTGACATTTCAATGCCTTCGTGGCTTCAGGCTCTCTTTACGAACGGGGAAAGCTGTCAAGCAGGCAAAAGAGAAACATCAGCAGCAAACCCAGCAAGTTGTAAGAGAGGTGAGAGGTGCCACGGTGTGGAACCAGGCACCCCGTGTGTGCTGCTGGCGGCTCCTCGGGGAAGGTTTGAGCACACGTAGAGTGGGGTGTGTGCACAAGGAATCCACCAACCCTCGATGCTTGTTCCTTGGTCCAGGCTGACCAGCTGCTGAACCACCTTAGCACTTGGCTTTTGTAAAGGCCTTGAATGTCTCCCAGGCCAGGGAACCACAGAAACAGTGCTGAAAAAAACCCCAACCTTATTTCAAGCCGTGTCTCTTTTCCCTCTTCTCCAAGAGCTCTGGGATGAAGCTCTTATTCAGCCCATTCTCCTTGCAGCAGAACTCTTCCCCTAACTCACAGTGAACACCAGAGCATCTTTCCCTCCTGACCCTTACTGTCCTTCCCAGTGAAATATGTTCAGTCTGGGGTTTTGACAGGCTCAGTTCTTTAGCCCTCAGTGGCAGTTTGTATTTACGTAAGTGGAACACTAATATTTACTTAAGATTATACTGTATTTTTCATGACTGAAAGGAAGATTATGCTGCATGCTTTTTATATTTTAGAAGTGGGGAAGAGGGAATGGTCCCGTGGCTTTGCCTAAAGGACCAGAGACTGTTCTGCTTTGCATTAAGTATGAAAATTAGAGCAGAAGGGTGACTGGGACTCGAAACAAAGGTTGTCCAAAAGTGGTGGAACTGCATTTCATGTGATTTCTCAGGAAAATCAAAATGACTGAGGGCAGAGGGGAAACCCTCTGGTTAGCTTAGAGGTAGTGATTTCATACAGGAACACAGGTTAGCTTAGCATTAATAGATGCTTCTGAATAAATCAGGTTCTGCTTTTTCTTACCTGTGTTCTTCCATCTACTGCTCTCTAGCTGGGTGGGGAGTGAGCTGGGGGACTAAGCTGTCATCTGTTGGCCTTGAGCATTTATAGTTGATAACATACTGGATATTTGTTATCTCTGTCTATGTGATTTTAATATATTATAGTAGCACAGCAAAATAGAGTGGTGGAAAAATTAGAATAGTAAGGCCTTGTAACTCAGAGACAAACATCTTTAACCCAAACATCACTAATAAATGCCACAACTTGAATCAATTGATAGCAAATATTCCTTCCCAGAGTTAAAGTATGTTTTGAAATCTACTCAGTACCTCTTTATATAATCTAAGGGAGGAAATTCCCATATACTGAGTGAGGCAGATATCAGTTTGTTCCAGGCAAAGGCAGGAAATCCAGCAGTAAGCCTGAAATTCTACACTTGGCCATTTCTGTGGTGCCTCAGCAGTAACGTGTATGGTACGAGTCACAGCTACCTGGGTAGAGCCCTGCAAGAGACACATTTGTGCCTCATCTGCAGAGGTTCTGAGTCCCTTTTAAGACTGAAACGCATGGGAAACTGTAATGGTGTTCAGTGCCTTCTGTCTTTTCATCATCTGAGGCTGGGTTCTTCACTTCAGACTGTCCTGAGCATGGACCTTTTGTCACTTGCTGGGGTGGGATGATGGCTGTTACCAAGGGGTCTATCCTTGCTCTGTTGTGCAAAGCAATATCCCTCTTCCAGGCCTGTAATAACCCCCAAACTCTATTTTAACTGGTCTCCCCATCCAGCAGCAGGATTAGTCAGCAGACAACTGCTGGTCTCACCAGCCAGGGAGATGGACCTAACAAAGCGAGTATTGCCATCTGCAAATTTAACTGCAGGCACCAAACCACAGAAATAAACTGGCAGTGACAGAAAAGAGAGGCTGGGCAGCTGCCCCCTTCAGGAGAGAGGCCCTTGTGCCATTCCACGTGGAGTATTTTCCTTGCCCACACAAATGCATTAATGACATAACCACCAGGTATTAGCAGTGCCTTAAAACGGCTGGGAAGGGACCAGGGGTAGGAGAGCCCAGGCGGGTGTGTTTCTTTGGAGACCACACACGTGCTGTATTTATGAACCAAAGAAACAAAAACTAAGTTGTCTCCTTTTTATATAAAAAAAAAATCATAAAAAAATACCTGAATAACAGAACTGTGTGGTCTGGCAGTGCCTCCCTATCCTTTGCTTAACTTACTGGAGAAACAAACACAACCTTCTTTAATTTTTATCACTTTGCTCACATTTCTCTCCTGCTGAAGCTTTTGAGAGAAATCCTTGGAGCAAGCCTTCCAAAGAAGCACTGCCCTTGTGACTACAGATGGCAGTAGTCTGGGTTCAAGGAGGACTGATAAAGGGCAGTGCGTGGTTTCAATGCTCCTGGGGAATTTAGGTTAGCTTCCTGGGGTTGTCCTGCCCCGGGAATGTGTTGAAATCCCAGAATGGCAGGGGTTGGAAGGGACTTCTGGAGATCTAGTCCATCTCCCCTGCTCCAGCAGGGTCACTTGCACAGGGTTGTGTCCATGTGGGTTTTGAAAGCTTCCAGAGAAGGAGACTCCTCCACAAGTGTCTGGGGAGCCTGTTCCAGGGCTCTGGCAATCTCTAAGTAAAGAAGTCTTTCCTTATCCTTATGTGGAACCTCCTGGGTTCCAGTTTGTGCCCATTTCCCTTTGTCTTGTCACTGGGCACCCCTGAAAAGAGTCTGGCCTCATCCTCTTGGTACCTTCCCTTTAGATATTGATAAGGGTTGATAAGTGATAGGTGTCCCCTCACTGATGCTTCCTTCTGAACTTGCTATGAGCCTGTGAAACCCTTTTTGTGTTTCCACAAACCAGACAGGCTGGAAGAATTCATCTGAAAGTGATCTGAATTCCTCCAACATGTCTTTCACCTCCCTAGGGCATTAGTGTGCAGTGCAATTATGGGTGCTTGATTGTCATAGCTAATTAACTTCCTTCTGGCAATCTTTAAACAGGAAATATCCCAGGGTTTTCAAAGGTCAGCAGGCAGAGTCTTAGGGTAGTCACCAGCCTTTATCAAACTTGAGGGTACAAATCAGCCCTAAGCATGGCAACACAAAATTGGCTCTTCTATCTCATTCCTGCAGCCTTGACCTTTCAGCAGTCTGAGTGCATCTGTAGCTGAGGAAAGAGAGGTTTCAGACTTTGTGATGATTTTGGTTCTGGTTGTCTATGGGTGAGCCTCTGCTTTTGGCTTTTCACCTGGGGAAATCAGGTGTCCATACCTGCTGTAAATCTTTTTAATCTAAGTATCCTCAGATGAAGCTTTTAGGATAGATAGCCACCTCCTTAAAAACCTCCTCATATGGAGAGAGAAACCAAAAGGTGAGGGACAACTTCAGCATCACCCAGGTGATGAGTGACAATCACAAGTTTTGTCTTCACTCAATGATGTATCTACACCAGATAGATGCTCTCTACACCAGGGTTACTAGAGTCCCATTCAGAATATGTCCAGAAAACAGAGCCTGCCTGCCTGTCCTTTTGGCATGAACGTGCCTGACTGCTGGGAAGTCCCTCACCATTGGGTGCCTGCCAGCAAAACACCAGCAATCCCCAGCTGGCAACTTTATTAACGTGGCTTTCAGCAGTGTGTGCTTTGCTGTTGCACGAGACTCCTCCGGCCATTCCAGCAGATGGGCAACAGCCTTGCAAATAAGTTGGGTGATCTATCCAGCTTCACCTCAGGGAAAAGAAAGCCAAGCTTAAAGTCATCTTTGAGAGATGCCTGTGCTTGCTATACCTCCTGCCAAGCTGTCTTTTCTTGGTGCTTGGCAAGTACTAAAGCAGCTTCCTCAGCTTCCAGCACAGCCCTGGAGGATTCATCCTTAGGCTCTGTCCCAGCTCCAGAGGGACAATCATTAATAGTTAGTTTTTTTTAATTGGCCTTGGTCAGATTTTGCAAGGGTGGTTTTAATTAGCCCTGCTCAGCTATTAAGCACCTGTCCAGAGCCTGTCTGGCTGTGGAAAAATGAGTTAAATAATTTGGGAAGGTCTGTGCAGTGCCAGCCAGCTCACCACTGATGAAATGAGCTGCTCGGGCCAGCACTGGCTCTTCTATAAAGGAAACCTGGTTCCTTTGAGGTCCAGGACTATCTGCTTTTATCACTCTGCAGACTCTTGGGTTTAACTCCCTGGCATTTACTTAGATCTGTTCGATACCTCCCCAAACAAATGGTCTGGTTTCAAGGGAAGGGCTGTTCTTTTCTCAGAGCATTTGCAGACAAATGCAGCTACACGGGAAGACCATCATGTGTTTAGAGCTTGGTGTTTGGAGAGGCTCCCCAAAATCTGGAGATTTTTCTGACCTGAGCTCTATGTGTCTGCAAAAATAAACCAGAAAGCTTGTGAAAGCTAGGCGGCTTCCTGCAACTTAGCCAATATTTCACCTTTCATTCCATCTGCAAAATACCTTAGGAAAAACATTTCCAGAGCTCAGGCCTCCAGTGAGAAGGTCTTCAGAAAAATTAGGATGAAGAAATGTAGCTGGAAGTACCTCACTGAAGAGAGGGTCTGAAGAAGTCTAAAGATAAAAGACTATTAGACAGAAACAAACAGAGAAACATCTCTGAAATTCATTGTCACTCCCAGAAAGTGTCCCGATGAGGCTCATCTTATTCCTCCTCTCTCCCTTTAAAATCCTTCATGTCTAGCTGGTTGCTGACACGCAGTTATGCTGAGAGCAGTTAACTCTTCTGGCTTTATCAAGCTGAAGTCAGTATAAACAACCATGAAATTAAATCTATCATGTGCAAGTCCCAGTCCAGTGCAAAGCTCAGATATACTCCGAAGAACCCGCTGTCACTCAGGCATGTGCAAATTGGTAAAGCAAATCTGCACAAAAATAGATGTGTGTAAATCCAGACCACTAGTAGCTGTGTGTGCAACACCGAGCTGTTTGCTCGGGGCGTCGGGTACCCTTGGGGTGACAGGAGAAGATGATGGAGCTGATTTCTTGGAGACTGCCTGGGGCCAGCCACAATTCCCAGTGAAATAAGATTAAGAGTGCACAGAGATACTGTCATATTTGGCCCGTGGCTTGTGATTCCAAGAGTGCTGAAGTCAAACTGACAGAAATCTGATCGGCTGGAATGTGCACTAAAGTAAATATTTCCTCATAGGTATTTCTTTTGTCTGTGGGTTACTAGTCAGGTTGACAGGCCTACAGAGCAGCTCCTTGCTTTGGGTTTATCCAGGTTCAGACTGCCAGCCTGGATGGATTTTGTGGCTTCTCTGCTGCAGTCTTGGCGTGGTGTTCCTCGCCTGGTGAGAAATCTAGCAAGCAGCATTTTGGGGCACGTGGATCCCAACGGGCTGTGCTGATGCTTTCCAGCCCGTGCAGTGACACGTGCACAGCTGAGCGTCCAGTCCGAGTTCCTCTGTTGCCTCTTCCACCACTAAATGACATGCACATTCCGTGTTAATCTGTGATTCCATAAATGAAATGCACGTTCTGAGTTAATGGCCTTGATTGGGATTTCTTCAGGGAAAATGATTTGTTGGGATGGGAGGTTTATTAGATCTGTGAGAAGAGAGCCAGTCACTCATCCCACAGTGTTTTTGGAAAAGATCCACTTGGCCTTCTCCTCCAAGCTGTGGACTGAGTGTGTCACAGCTTTCATTTTTCAGAAATATTTCATGACTGGCAAAGGAGAAGGGTCAGCAGATCTCGCTAAACAAATCTGTTATGAAATCCACACAAAACTTGCGAGTCTGGACAACAAGAAGGGAGCTCTCTGCACTAGGTTGCCCTGATGGAGCAGTTGCACTGAAAAATTGGACTGGGAGGAGGAAAAGAAGGCCTGGAAACCAAAATAATGGAGAAAAATGGGCAAATGCAGTGATGGATTATAGTAGGAACTGTATCATGTATAATCTATGGTCTCCATACAGGGTCCATGGCCAGTGCTTGCTTCTGAAGAACACAAATTCCAGAAATATTCTGGTTTATAAAATCAAGTGGCTGATTACACTTGGAAGCCTTTGATTTGTTTTATAGTCAAAGATCCAAAGTATAGAGAAAAGTCTTGCATTCCTAGAGCTCCTTTCATAGCAATAAAAAAGTGCTCCATGGTCAGAGGTAGAGCTCTCTGCAGTGTAGGAGCTGAAACCCCTGGTCTTCATCAGATTTTGAGATGGATGCAGCTAAATTCCAGGCAAAGACAGAGCTGAGACTCAGCCCCTCTCTGTAAGCACAACAACTCTCCTCTGTGCTTAGGTCCAAGTACATATCCAGGTGCTTTACTGGCTCAGGGCTCATCGTCCTGCACGACGGAGCCTTAAAAGCAGATGGAGAAGGGTTGACTGTGTGGGAATTTCAGTGGTATATGTGCAACTAATGCAAGCAAAGGGAAAAACGTTGTCCTTTCCAGTCAGAAACTCTGAAACAACACTGGTTATTGTCTGTGCCTGTAGCAGGACCCAGCAGACCTGGGCAGTTGATGGCAGTCTGTGTCTGTTGCGTGGGACAGAGGGCTACAGGATTTTTTTTCCTTGGTAATACCCTGCTGGAGCTGTGAACTGCACCAAAGTAGACCACTGACTTTTAAAATAACCAAACAAATAAATAAACCCAAATAAAATAAACCAAAACATTTTTGGTATTCATGGAGCTCTTGGTCTAAATATTTATCTATGAGCAGAGTTTCTTTCTTGCCCAGGCAGAACAGCCCGTTCCTGCCTGGAGTGCTGCAGTCTTTGTTCTAAACATGGAGTTCAACCCATCACAGCCTCATCCTTCACTTCCTGATGGCATTTTCACCCTCTTGCTTGTGTTGGCCAAAAGTGAGGAGGGAGGCAGGTGTGACTTTCAGCACCCACAGATTTACCCCGTGCTTGGTTTCTTTCTTCAACAAGAAAAGCCTCGGAGAGCCTGTGGTCATGATGCACACACACGACCTGTGGCAGGGGCTATTCTTTCTTTGCAAGCTGATGCATTAGAGATATGGTTTTTAAAGCCATGATTGTCCTTTCTATGTGTCTTTTCACATCATGGAGGAGAAAGGAGGTGTAGAAGATGAGCTGGTCCCACTCATTAAGGAGGAGATAAAGATTTAGGTGGTTATTTTCCCAGCTCTAATCATAACCAGAGACTAACTCTGTTTCTTCTTGGTGCTTTGTGTAGCTGTATCAGACTTCTCACTGTCCCTGAGATCTGTTCAGGCTCCTTTCCTCCCGAGACTTCTATGAGGTCTTGGTACAAGCTGATGTCTTGAAAAGAGCATTTTGAAATGCTTGCAGCTACAGCCCAGACAATCAGATAATTTCTGCTTGACAAACACCAACGGGTTGCTTTTATTTGGTGGGGTTGTTTTCAGTCATGAAAGAAAAATGAGTGATGCATGCTATTCCTAGCTCAGTCCTACCTCCAAAAGTGTCTTCAGGGAAGCAGCTGAGCCTTTGTGAATGGTCTCTGGTTCTAACTGATGTGGGCTAATTGTGAGGAAAGACGTGTCCATAGCAGCCCTTCCTAAATGGTCTAGCTCTGTTAGTGACAGTCCTTTGCTAGCCTACAGGTGCTCTCAGCTTTGCAAACAGAGCAGATGGATTATGACCAAATTTTGAATAAACTTGTGGTTTTATGCAAGTTTTCTTTGGCAGGCCTTTTGCAGAAAGTAAATAGTTGATATTTAGGTTAGATTGTTACAGCTCTTTGAAACAAGCAGGTTGGGAAGCAATTCTTGTTAATGTTCTGAGATCTGAATGCAACCAACTGCAGTCAGTCCATGGTCTGAACTGTGTGAAGTAGGTGAATCTCCAATGGAATAGCAGAAAACTCCTCCTTCCAGTTCCAGGTCTGGTTTGCACAAGAGGCAGAAGATCTCGAATATCTTTCTGAAACAAAAAATGCAATTTAGTCATCCCTCCACCTCAGTGGAAGCTTTCTGGAAGAGGCACTGTGCTTGAGGGCTTAGCATTCCAGCCTAGGAGCATATCGGGCATGGCTTCTGTCCTGACACTGTCTGAAGTGGTCAGGCCACACAATTTCCTTGGTTTTCTGAATTGTGAGGCATGAACAACCCTCTCTTCATCATGTGCTTTGAGGTCCTGGGGGGGAAAAGGTCCCAAAGAAGGATCTGCAGTTCCTACAAAGTAAAGATGAAGTATAAGGCTGATCAGCTGCTAGAAGGGATAACTCTTCCCACCATTCTGCTGGTAGTAGCTTCCAGTCTTCATGAGCTCAATCCAGTTTGGATCTAGGGCTAATGCAGCTGAGGTTGGAGTCAAACCAGGTCAGAGCCAAAGCTACAAGCCAACAAATACTGTTTGGGAGCCTGTGTGCTGAAATGAGCTTGTGCCTTTGCCCATGAGTTTGCACACTGCTTGTGTGGTTCTGTGGTGGCCTGAGTTATGACTTCAGAAAGGACAGAGAATAAGTAGCTGAGAATGAATAGTATTATTTTTCCACAGCTCATTAAGTCTCTAATAAGTGACTTACTGTGTTGCTTTTGGGAGGCTGTTCTGTGGTTGCTGAGGAGAAGATGGTTAATGTGTTTATTTGTATGTTGCAGTTTGGAAAATTTCTTAAGCTGTATTCCTTTCTGTTTCAGTGGGGGCCTCAGATAGAGCTGGTGCTGGAGAGGTTACCAGAGATGGGGAAAGGGAAGGCAGGCAGCAGATGGGGAAAGGACTTTCCCCTCTCATCATGGTTGCAAGCCCTACCTCACCTTGCACCATTCTTTATGCCACAGGGAAGCTATTGAGTGGGTCAAACGATGGCTGCCAGTCAAGCTGCTGTCTTCTCATCCTTAGCCCTTCTGCATCCTGCTTTTGAGCAGACGCACACGCTGCTGACTCCTTGGCAGCATAAAGCAGTGTATGAAATCAGGGCTTTTTTCTGTCATATTCGCCGATATTTCATGGCATAATGAAGTTAATTGACACAGTAGACTTGCAATTTCACACATAACAACTCACACGTTACTAAGCAAACAACAGTAATTCAGGAACTGCGGTTCTTACCAAATGAGATCATGTCCATTCCATTTCTAACACAGAATTTCTGTTCTGCATTGGCCTGACTCGTAGGTGAGAACAGTCTACTTGTTTTACACCAGCTTAGCAAAGAGCTGGGAATAACCAGGGCTCCATTTGCAAGTTAAATGTTTCCAAGAACAAGGGGTTTAGTCCTAAAAGTGAAGCCAAAAACTTGTGCTTAGAGTTCTCCACAATAAACTAATGTTGTGCAAAAGGCCCAGGAAAGAGTTTTATCTTCAGAGGAGACAGAGTATGATCTCCGAGGCCACATCCTAGAAAAACTTGCTTCTGTTTGACTGTGAAGTGGCACCTTGCTCCTGTCTTGATAGTCAGTCCATGGTTCAAGTCTCCTTTCTGACAGGACAATGGGAATTGGGTGATAAAGTTATAAACTGCAAGTTTGCTCGGAGAATGAAGTTTTCCAGCACATGGGGGAATGTGATGGGATGGTGTTTACCATGAAGAGATGATTGGAGGCCAGTTGGACACGGACTTCAGTGTCAAAAGATGATGAAGAACTGAGCACCATTTATGGAGGCTTTGGAAGAAATAAACAGGAAAGCAAACGTCAGAGAGGGAAGGAATTTGCCTTCAAAATGGAAGGCCTCCAAAGCCATCTGCTCCCCGGCTAACCATGGTCATGATTTATTGTCTGCTTCGGGCTGACTTTAACCTCCCTTGATTGCCAAATGCAGAGTATGGGCCTGCCTTGCCCCAGGGAACACACAGAGCAAAATACAGACTTGCAGGGGAGATGACAACCAGGGAAGAAGCACGGGAAAGGAAAGGAGCTGCTTTTGCCAGGTACAGATCTTTAAAGTCTCCCCTGGGATGAATCTTCCTCGCTTCAGTCCAAAGTGGCTTGTAAACTTGGTGTCTTTCAACAAGTTATCAGCAAATTGCTCTCAAAAACAAGTGTGATGATGCAAAAGGCTGCACACCTCCATCCCTGGGAACGTAAGCCACGTTTAGGGGTAAACCAGTCTCAGTTGCTTGGGCAGTTACTGGGGGGACTTCGGGCACTAGAGAGAATCCATTAACTGACTCACTGTATCTACTGTCTAAGTTCTGGGAATTTCTCTCTTACATGTGGTGGTGTCAGCAGGAAATATCAACTGCTGTGCACTCATAAACCATGAGAGCACTTCTGATAGGCACTTGGGTGCCTTCCTTGGAAGGGAAATATGGCTAAATAGCAGGATACTGTTCTGACAACTCCAAATTCCCAATATTTCTGACTTGTTACTTCACTCATCACTTATTGCCATAGAGCCCGTCCTAGTGGGGAGACAGGAGTGAGTAGAAATGTCAGAGTAAGGGAGCAGTCCCTGCAGTGAACAGGCATCCTGAGCAAATAGGGAAAGGTGGGTTATTTCTACCATATGTATCCTAGTGTCCTCACTAGTGGTACTCAATCAGTACCTCATGCTTAAAAGCATGTGGTAGAGAGAGAAAAGGTCCAGCAAAGACTAAGAGGCATAGTCAGAGGTATAGAACTGTACTGCATAAAGAGAGATTAAATCGACTATGACTGTTCTGCTTGGAAAAAAGGTTAATGGAGGCAAGAGAAGTCTATAAAATCACATAAAGCAGAGACAAGGAATAAGGTAGAGATGATTTCTTGTAAGCCATGGCAAAGGAGTGTGCAGACCCCAGTACTAGACTGTTTCCCTGCCTTGTCATGTGTTGACAAGAAGATTTCAGAGATGTAGCCAACACCCTCAGAGAACAGAGTGGGAGAAGCACGTAAGCCTGGCTTTGCCCAAAGTGAATCAAGATGATATTCATTCCAGGAAATTTGTTTTCATTCACTGGAGAATTTAATTAGCCATGGAAGGAACTCTAATTACACTTCAAAAAAAAAAGTCTGGGGATGCATGTGACTGAGAGCCAGTCATTTTCTATTGTTTCGAAAGTAAACACTGGAGGCCTGGGCAATTTTTAGATCATCTGAGTTACAATGAAAATAACAGAGATGGATAAAGTTGATTCAAACCTTTTAAAATAAGGCAGCAAAGTATTTCCCATGAGCATGGTGCCTGCATCTCCCGGCAAGTACGCGCCTGCGAGCCCAACTGCAACCTCACCGTGTTGAAAAGGGATGGAATCAGAGGTCTGTGATTTCCTTGGGACAATCCCTTGGGAATTTGGGTCAGACCTGTGCATTGCATTTCTCTTTATATGAAAGCAGGTATTCCTTGGCTAGCAAATGAGCTGGACCCACAAAATAAGCAGGCAGTGGAGATTTGAGGATACTGGAGAGACTGCAGCTTGATAGACATTAAAAGGCTTATTTCAAGACTTTCTAATGAGATTAGAATGAATTTACTTTAAATAGAAAAATCAAAGCCTAGGTTTCTCATTTGTTTTCCTGGCCTCACAATGGACTTGCCTCATTGTCTACTATAAACCTTCAGAAATTAAGACTTGAGACCCCAGAAGAATGATATTGCCTTAAGAATATATCAGAACATTCAAGCTAATACCATAAGGCTCAACAACCCTGCCCAGGGCAAGTCGCTTTGCTTTCCGATGCCTTGGTGTTTTCTTCTGTACCTGAGGCAGAAGAAATCCTTGCTTGCCTTACAGATGTGCTTGTGAGGCTTAATGAGGCTTGATTAATGTTATCAAAGCACTTTGAGATCTTCGGTAGGATAAGAAGTTTCCCAAATGCCAAACAGTGCTCTTTCCAGATGAGTTAGGTCTAACTCAATCCCTGTGATAGCACACAGATGGTATTTCCCTTGGTAATATTGTTGAATCTTGGCTATGAGGAGAGCTCGTTGGTTCTTGGCTAGAGAATTGTGTAAGACAAACATCCCGAGGCTGGTGACCATCTGGAAGGTTCTGATTAGCAGTAACATCTGCCTTCAGTCTCTGGACACCAGATGGCAGAAAACAACTCTGTATACTGTCCAGGAAGCCCAGGCTAACCCAGGAGATCTGTTCTTCTGCTAGTAAAGCAACACTTTTCAGTACATGGCTCTGTAGCATATGCTGCAGGGTCCTGTAGACAGCTGCAACATCCTCCCAAGTGAGTAGACTTAGCAGACGAGAGATGGAAACCAACCTAAGGGAACCTTGACATAATCCAGCGGGTAGTTCAGTACCCCCAGTTATTCTCTGTGATGTCTCCATCATCATCTCTGCACTCAGAGCAGTGAGGTGTAGTGCAAAGGGAGGTGTGGGGAGCTCAATGTTGGCTCTGAGATGTGCGGCCGCTGAAGGAGAGAAGCCTCTGCCCACACATCTTTCTCCTCTCCTGCTTTCTGTGTCCAGTTAGAGCTTTATAAAGTGATGAATGCATTAATGTTTGGAGCAGGAGAACATTTGAAAAGCTCTGGGTTAAGAGCAAAGAACAGTGCTCAGCAAATTTAGTGGCTTTTAAAAACAGATAAATCATTAGGAGTGGTTGGGGAAAGTGAGAGTTCAGGTAGAAAGCAAAGGTGCTGAGGAGATAATTTTTCTTGAGCTCAGGCTGGTGTTTGTACCCTGGCTACGTTAGGGTTCATATTCCCTTTAGTCTTTTCTTTTTTACTTTTTAACCAAATGGCTGAAGGCCTTTAGGTGGTAAAGCGATTTCTCTCTTAGACTGGGGTTTACCAGGCAGGTTGTTATTTGTAGCTTCCTAAATGATGGGGTTTAGAGCACAAGTAGTTTTATCCCAGACTCACAGAATGGTAGGGGTTGGGAGGGACCTCTGAAAATCATGGAGACCAAGCCCTCTGCCAGAGCAGGACACAACTAGAGCAGATCACTCCGACTGCTTAGCAGAGATGCTCAAACCTTCGCTGCAGTTTAGGGACATGGTGGGCTGAGATCACTTCTTGGCGTGCTGACCCAAACTGTTGTAGTGTTCAAATAGTTTTTCTTCTGTGTATCCGTGTGTTACTTTTATCTTAGCTTATTCTGCAGATTTTTTGGATGGGAAGAGGCTATTTCTGGATCTGTTCAGCACCTAATGAAACAGTGGCTGTAGTAGAAACAGGCAATACTAACGGAGTGAACAAGTTAAAGGAGTTCTATGAGAATTGTGAGATGAAATCTATCTATTCAGTCTTATCTCCCTGTATCAGCTCTCTGAGACCTGATGAACAGCTTCAGATTGGGTGTCACCTTCCATTAATGGGTTTTGGATCAATTAAGGGATGGTCAGTTTCATGGATTATTCATTCCCTTCGATCAGGCTTCTCAGAAGCAGGTGACAACAAATGCAAAGAGAAATCCTTGGTGTCCGTGGCGGGGGGAACGGGGGTGGCAGTTCTGCACTGGCAGCATAGTTAGCAGTCCTCAGATCAGGCCAACGTGGCTGGAGGTTTTCCAGGCCCAGAAAACTGATGCTTTGGAGCAGATTGGGTGGGAGCTGACCACCCACTCTCGCTATGCTTTATTTACACAGGAACAGTAATCCGGATTGTCTCAGCAAGGCTGTGGGGAGGGATACGTACGCTGGCCTCTGTCTGTGCTCACTTAACCTCTTCACAGCCATTGCTGGGGCTAGGCCTGCATCCTGGCACCAAAAACCCAGGGAAAGAATCCTGCTTTGTCCAGCTTCTGCTTCGTAGGGTGAGCTACGCTCAGCTCTCAACAACCTTGGTGTGAGTTCTGAAATAACACCCCCAACTTAGCCAGCCTCACCCCGTGTGTGCACCGAGATCAGAATCTGCTACAGCTCCTCCTTGGTGTTTAATCACAGTCCTTCCTTTCTGAAAAGCCCTTCTGCCATCCCTAGTGGAGACTCATTAAGAGATGTCTTTGCAAGCAGAGTTTTTGTATCGTGGCCAGATTTAAACCTCTCTATTTGTTTTATTCCCTCGCATCTGCTTATGAGCTGGAAGCCAGAGTAAACCTGTTCCCAATTAAAAACACACTAGTGCCCTCCTACGTGAGAAGTGTGCACTACTGGCTGCACGAGGGAACCTCCTGCAAGATTTCATGGGGTCCTCTTTCTCAGCATCGCCTGGCTCTTCAGGCTTCCTAGTCAGTGCTCAGCTTTCTGTCCCTGACATTCCTCTTCCTCTTCTATTCTGAAATGAGAGGAGTTTATTTCTGTGCTCACTGCAGAGATGAATTCTAAGAGAAAAATTCTGATCTCTTTATGATTTTAACTTTGGAAAACTCTCCATCAATGGCCATGGGCTTCCAGTGCTTTGCTGTGGTTGGGCAGAAGTTTTCCTGTCCCCTCTCTGACTGCACCTCTTGCAACTGCACAGAAACAAGAAAAAGTGGCTGTCCTAGGGATGTGTGCATTGCTGTGGTTCTGGTTTGTTAGGATTTTTGTTTTGGTGGGCTCTTAAAAACCAGCTTGCACGCAGCAGGGTTTTTCCACCCTTCTTCTGCAAGCCCCTGTCCCTGTGCAGAGCGTGCTGCTGCTGCAGAGCTGGGGACTCAAAACCACAGATGAGAGGAGGAAATGAATGTAGAAACCAGAGCGTTACCACGGCGCCCGCTCGCAGTGCCATCGCAGCCCGAGGACGCTGCCTGGCGTTGGCTCACCCGTAAACCCCACTGGAATGGGGTCACATTGCTGCTGGAAGGGGCTCTGGTTTGGCTTCTGCATCCACCTCGGTGGAAGGTTTGGCATTGGAGAATTTGAGGGGGGAAAAGCGTAGTAGGTTGGATGACTGCAAGATGATAGCTCTCTCTGCTCTCTGTTGTGTTACAGCTCTTGCAAGTAAGAATTGAGAAGTAATAGGAGGGGGGAAAAAATCAATTGGTTTCATTTAATATAGTGGAGTTTCTCAAAAAACAGTCAGACCACAAAGTGGATCAATCACTTCTGCTTCTTGGCAGAGGAAATACTAAATCAAATACTGTTCTGTTCCCTCAGCACCCAAATTCCCTTTGTTAACAAATTATTGCTTATCAAAGACAGTCCCCTGGACTAAGAACATGCATGCTCACAAAATCAATTTTTGTCCAGCATATAGAGCGACAAGATTACTCCTTTTTTACTTCTGATAAGAAAATGACATGGCCCTACAGCAGGCTTTGGCTCAGTGTAGGAAGCCCCATGTGTCAGCTGTAGGGGGTGGAGTGACCATGGTGTGAGTTTGATTAAATGGCACACAACCTAATGGACCACAAAACCTCCTCTACCAGTAAGCTGTGAGTTCAGATGCATGCTGTGCCAGTACAGGAGTACTGGGCAGCCACTGGGAAAGGAGAGAGTGGGTTCAGTCCAGCCTGCAAAGAGCAAATGTTTTTTTGCTTGCTGGTGGCCTTGGCAAAGCCACCCTGTTTTGAATGGGCTCTAAGTGTTGCATTATGTCAGCGTTCTTGCAAGGGGCCCCTTCCAGCCCTACGTGGAGAACAGGGCACGGAGAAGGAGCTTTGTGACACGGTGCCACAGCTCAGCACGTTGCTGGGAAAAGGGACAGGAGGAGGGAGAGCAAAAGGCACTCGTGCCCTGAGCTGTAAGGGCAGAAGCCTCTGGATCCCTCCATGGGTCAGCTTAGCAGCGGTGGTTGGCAAGTGCTAAGCCATGCTCTTGCGGGTGGCTCTGTGATCTGGGGGGGAGCTCAGCCCTGCAGGGAGCAGAGGAGGGTCCTAACCACTGTCATCTTCACCAAAGCCTTCAGCCCACTGCAGGATTAGCCCAGTACACACCACGGAGGCTGACCTAGGATGCAATTCCCCGCTCTGCGATGAGTGTCCCAGCCCTCCGTGGGTTGGGCTCCGATGGAACATTGCTGTAACGTTGTCTTTGTTGGTTTAATTTTCTAATAACATATTTCACCGAGCAATGCAGCCAGACTGGAGCCATAACCCAGAGTAGCAGTTGGCATGAAAAACTCTACTGTATTTCTGACACTAGGGTCTTTTATAGCCAGGCTATGATGGTTTCAGCACCACTGCAATTGCAACCGAGTATTAAATATCCCAATTAGTGCAATTCACAGTTATCGACAACACTGTTTTCTTTCCAACATTCCCCAAGGACAAGAAAATGTTCTGTGTGGATCTGAAAGCTTTGGGAAGAGGAGTTCATCAGTAGGATGCTGCAGCATTCAGCAGATGGCTGATTTGGGGCTGGGCAGAGGTAACACTTCAGCTTTCGTAGGCAGCCAAGGTAAAAGAGCCTCCACACGGGGAGGCACCCATGTAGTAAGGGGGGTTGTAGCAAATGGCAGTTGTTAGACTGTTGTTTGCAAAGAACAGAGCTGAGAAATGAGCAGGCAGGAGGCGAACACGTTGGCCCAGCAGAAGTTTGTCTTGTTCAGCATCTGCACAAGCCTCCAGACACGGGCGTTTCTTCTGCGTTTCCACCTGCTTTGAGAAATGAGAGGAGAGCTCTGAAAGACAGATTTTGTAGGCACAAGATGTTCAAGGGCAAAGCACAATAATAGGAAAACAGTTTCTCCAGTTTAAACTGTAAATCCAGGTGCCTTTCTGGCTGTGTTCTTGTGGGCTCTAGTCCCTGCCAAACCTGTGCTACCTTGTTCAGCTGGTGACTGTCACCTGATGCAGCTTGTTTGCCCGAGATCATTTCACCAGTTTGTTGTAGATTTTCCCAGGAAAAAGAAAAGGGGGAAAGAAGAATTCCTTACCTTTCTTTCCCTCTAAGCTGGCTACCTGATGTCACTCACAAATAAGGACATGATTCTCTAAATGCAGATGGGTGCACCTGATAGTCAGCACACCCTGCAGGGAAATCCAGGATTGACATCTGCAGGATCAATCCCAGGGATCAGTGATTCCTAAATGATCCTTTTTTCCCAACTTCTGCCTCTATTTGGTTTTGTTTGGTTGGTTGTTTTGGGTTTTGTTTTTTCTCTGTGTGTGTGGTTTTTTGTTTGGTTGATTTTTCATTTGTTTGCTTGTTTGTTTTCCTCCACTTTCACTTTCTTGCTTTGTAAAGCCAAAGGGAAACCCCACAGCTGCAGAAAGCTGCTGGATTTCAAGAGTTAAAAAAAAATAAATCATAAAGGCCTTTAAAGTAAACATCAGTGTTGCTGATCCAGTTGTTTCTGACTCTCTCTGACAACAGCCAAGTGCAATTAGTGTTTGATCCCTGAGAAGCTGTGGAAAACCATGGGCCTCTCATGGAAGGGCAAGTGGTGAAGTAAACAATCTGATTACATGGAAGGAGCTGCCTGTTTGCTTAGGAAGAGCTCAGGGAATCACAGGTTGTTTTCAGTTGGGAGAAGCAAGGACATGTTCTGAGTGATTCAAGTGATGGGGACGTGGAGACACTTGGAGACCTCAGTGCTTGTGGAGAGATGCCACAGCAGCCTGGGGCCAGGGAAGGACCCTGAAAATACGGCTCAGGGCTTTGGTTTTGCTCCTGACTGGCAATGTCAGCAGGTTCCTTGTGGTCTGTTGGCTTGGGCTGGGAGTCTGTGCTGAGTAGCTGGAGTTCAGCAGCATGCTAACATGGTTCTAACGCCCTCCTGAGATACCTGCCTTGGGTCAGGCTTGCAGAGTAGGAGACTACGCTTGGATCTGAGGTATGATGTGTAGCTGTCATCTCGGCCTCCCTGTGCCCCAGCTCCTCTCTGAAACGACTCCACAGTGCTAAACTTTTTAGCAGAGATACTGGGAGGAGTGGTCAAGCCTGGGAAGTTCTCTGGTAATGGGAGTCCCATTTAGTAGCTGAGCTATATGGAAGTAGGTCCCTTCGTCTCCTAGAGTTCATAGACCTGGCCTAGCACTTCTGATCTTCCAACTTCTAGACCTTCCAACTAGCTTTGTACCTGCTTAGTAAGTACCTCTGAACTCTTTTTTCCTCGCCTGTGAATAATCCCCCTCCCAATTGCTGTGAACTCAGCCTCTTACAATTCCCCAGTCAAGGAATCTGCAGCCACTTCCAACCTGCCCCTGGCTTGTGCCTGTCTTTTTGTGAGGGGTTCTTCAAAACTGCAATTCCCATGCCACGAAGAAATCCCTGGTTGATAATGAACCCTAGTCTGAATGTGGAAAGGGAATGCAGTGGGAGGAAAGGGAATTAGGGCCTTTGATCTCTTATTTCATCTGGAAGGCATTGAGAGCCAAATGCTTTTGAATAAACAAGCTGTCAGAGGTAGGGAGTGAACAGATCCACATGGATTGGGTGGGGTGCTCTCTGCACGAGCCGATGTGGAACTGATGTAAGGCAAGTGATGGGATGCTTCCCAAGCATTCCCCTGCCTGGTGATGTAATCTCTCATTCGTCATGTGCCCTGGCTAAGGCTGATCTCCACGCATGCCAAGGATGAGTGGAGGCAGACTTGCTGTCAGTCCCAAGATAATTAACATTGGAAGAGACCTCTGGAGGTCTCTAGTCCAACCTACTACTCAAATTGGGGTCAGCTTTAGGGGCAGACCAGGTTACTCAGGGCTTCATCCAGTTGGGTTTTGAAAACCTCCAAAGCTGGAGACTGCACAATTTCTCTGGGAAATCTGTTTCAGTAATTGACTGCTCTCATGATGACAATAAAATGTCTTTTAATCCAGTTTGAACCTCTCATTTCAACGTGCCCATTGTCTCTTGTCCTCCTGCCATACACCACTGTGAAGAGCTTGGATCTGTCTTCCTGCTAACTTCTTTTCCAAAGGCAAATGGAGCAGAGGCTGTTGCTGGTGCACTGTGATGAGGAGTAAGGTTCCTCTTATCACAGCAGGAATTAAAATCAAGGTCCTTTTATCCCTTCAAGTTCCTCTTTTCATCTCAGTCCTTCCCCAACCAGGCATCTGTCTCTTCTTTAGTGACCCTGGTGCTTAGGACAGCTGGGACAGGACACCCTTGCCTAGTGGCTGATTCCACCCAGTTGCAATATTTATGTATTTCTTGCTGTCTCTCGCTCTTTGGGACCCTGCAGCTTCCTGATTGCTGCATTTCACTTGTCTCGGGTTTTAGAATTTATTTCGGTGACTCCAGTCCTGATGTCTGAGACTGGCTGAAAATAGTAACTCAGCCTGATCTTATCTGCAGCTATTAGAGACTTCAATTATATCCTCCCGGGACTATCTCTTACTCCTAAGAAATTAGATCTTGGTTATTGTTTTCTTACCCCTCTCCCTGTCCTCATAAACCTTCCAGCTCTGGGTTTTGCTTTGATGAAGCTTTTCAGGAGCCAGACTGGACTTTTGGAACGTGTAAAATAACCGGGCACTTCCCTAAGTCCAGCCATGCCTGGAATGCTTCACGATGCCCTGAGAGGAGGTGCAGTTATTATCAATTTATCGAGGGAGAAACTGAGGCACGGCCTAGTTCTTAGCTTCATTTAAAGAACTATTTCCACGGGGTCCTGTTGGAATAATGGATCCACAGCACCTGGAGGACACGGGGCGTTGCAGACCGTGGTTGGGCAGACCTGCCCATGGCTGCAGATTCATCCAGTGGTAGGTTCCAGGAGTCTTGACTACAATTAATTGGCCTCTTCTTCCTTTGTAATGAAAAAGTGACTGGCCTTGCAGGCTGCATCAACCAGTGGCCAGCACCAGTGTCTTACTGCTCCAGCACTCAAGAGTAGGTGCTACTTTGCATTTCCAGGAGAGGGTTCCAGGAGTAACTGCAGCAGCTGGTTAAGGAAGGGGTCCTCTCCATTCACAGTGCATCACCAGTAGCCCTTCTCCCTTTCACCAGTGCCTCGTGCTAGGGCACCTTCTGCCATCCAGTCACATCTTCTTACGGGAATCTCTCCTCTTTGTGTCTCTTCATCCTTCCACTGCCATAGTGAGCCATCCACTGCTCTCTGCTGCAGGGCAAGAAGCAGCAGCTGTGTCACCCACCCCCCAGAAAAACTTTGCAGAACAGTATGTGAGAAGGCAAGTCAGGGAAGAAAGATTAAAACCCCACCAAACATCTCACGTGCCAGGAGTCCCTGTGAAATTGGGGATTAGGGATGCTAGAAAGAAAGTCAGAATAGCTGTAGCTCTTCTAATGTCTTGTGGACAGGACCTTATATTTGGGAAAATCCCTGTATGGCTGAAGATTTGCCTGATGTTCTTTGCAACCAAACTCAGCAAGATCTGCTTTTAGGAAAGGACACAGTGTGACATTGACCCAGAAGCCACTCGCTAGGGACTGGGAGAGACTTGCTGCAAATTAGGGCAGAGACAGCTGAGAAAATTGCACAGACAAGTGGGCAGTGTGTAAACATCTAAAGAACTACAAAAGATACTGAAATTAATCTTAGTCTGGGTTGGCTCCTGGCTTCCTTGATCTTAGCAGAGCCTCAGATTCAGACCTGGAGCTCAGCGTGGCACATTGATAGGGGTGGTTTTGCAGTGTGTACAACACTTGTTTTATTGAGGTCAAGTCATGGAAGGAAAGACAAATACATTAGACAAGATAAGATCAAGAAGATTAGACCCCAAACTCTAGTTCTTAGCACCTCGACTGCTGGTGTGTTTGCAATCAAGATCTACTATCTCTGGCTTGAGTCCTTCCCTAAAGTAAATATATAAAGTAAATATTTGTAACTCTTGTGGCAAGGATCTGTTCTGGATAAATGTTTTCACAGCGTCTTGTGCTCCGATGCTTCAAAGCCAACTGAAGCCCTTTGGCACTACCCCAAATCAACCAATCGCTGGCAACAACACCAACCTCATCCTGTAGTTAAAAAAGACAGAGTTATTAATTTCCCCCTCCCCTCTCGTGCCTACCTAGTGCACTTTGCACTAGAGGCTCTTTGCGTGGCACTTCTCTACTCGGCTAGCACTTTGGATTTCAATATTGCACTCCAGCCTGCTGCCTGGAAAACAAACAGATGCTGTAACAGGATTTGCATTCCCTGGGTCTTGGCTGTCAAGGGAAGCAGGGAATGATGTGGACCACCAGAAGGTGGGGCTTGTGGCCTTAAATAACTAGATGTCCTTCAGCCTCCCTGCCAACTTGCTGAAGCAGGAGGCTGTGCCAGGCAGAGGCGATTGCCTCGGCGTCTCCAGAAATCAGGGCCAGATTGATCATCAGATAGTGGGCAGCAGGGGGTGGATGTGAAGGCTTGTGGCTTTTTTGAGTTTTCATCAAAACATGAATCAGTGTCTCGATTTTTCCACATATTTTTCCATGTTTTCTTTGAAACTGATAACAAAAAAAAAGAAAGAAAGAGGAGAGGATGTGGAAAGTATGGCTGAAGTTTGGATTTTATGCAATGTTTGTGACCTGGGTATAAAAGCATCAAGTTCCAGCTCGACAACAGCTGGAACGAGGCCAGAGCCGTCCAACTCCATACCCAGTGTGGCACCAGTAGGTACTCCCTCATCACAGCCTGCACAGCAGAGACCCTGGCAGGTCTGAGCAGGACCCTGGGCTGGGCTAGAGCTACGTGGGGATGCTGGTGTGGAACCCACCCTGGCTCCACATTGTGTGCTCTGGAGTTCTCGTGTCCGGGCGGTAGTAGAGACAAGTCCAGAGGGAGGGACTGATTCTCTGAGCTGCTCAGATTTTTTCCTGGAAGGGCTGTTGCCCTCACAGGGGAATTGTTTTACTAAGTGGATGCTGTTTAGAATTAATAAGGAATCTGACTTGGAGCAAGTATTTATTTCCTCTACAATATCTATATTGATAACTCATTCCTTAACCCTGCTTACACAGAGCTCCCTAAATTTCAGCATCAAATTCCAAATGAATGTTTTTTCTAAAGATGATGAGGAGTCAGTTCCCTACCCCAGAAAAACCTCACCTGAGGAGCTCCTCGACTTGATCAGTGTGTTGATAATTTTTAATAGGTTTTATTTCTACATATTCTTTAATCCACCCAAAAGTTTGAGGAGTCTTACGTGGGCCTCTTTTTTTCAGAACTGAATTCTTCTGAGTATTTCTGGGGAGGATTTCCCTTAAGAAAACTAAATTGGACAACTCAAATCAATTGTATTTTCAGCGGGTGAAACCACAGAACTTGACTGAAAGGCAGGGTGGGGGGCAAGGGGACTGGGGATTTTAGTTTGGTTTGGCTTGTTCCATATCAAGCATCCACTTCATGGAAAAGCTATTTCTCTTCCACCTGCCAACCCCTTCCCCCGACAACAACGAAGTCCTTTGATATAAATTTTGCCCAGTTTGACAACAAACATACAGAGATGAGAGAAGTCATCCAGAGATGTTGGCAAATCATGATTTAAGCACGATTACCTCTCCATAACCCCTCGTTCCTGCAGCTCCCAAGTGGTGTCTCACCTTTGTGGATTACACTGACCAAAATGTGGCTCATCATTTTTAATTTGCTTTCTCCTATTTTTGGGGGGCCTCTTTGGACTTCTGCTAAGGTTTGTCTGTAAACTCTGCCTGGGTGTTATCAATCAGTAATTCCAGGGAGCAATATGTTGGTGACAATCCCTTCAGAATTCCATTTTGGAATTGGAAATCTTTGCTTTCCCCTTTTCTCCTCCATCATCCGAGTCTGTTAAGCAGCAGACACTTATTAGAGGACACAGCCAGATTTAGTCACAAACAACTGTCTTTGGATGCTGTTTAGGTGCCTGCTTTGAGTTGGGTTTGGGTTTTTTCCTTTCTTTTTACCAAGGAACACGTCCCTTTCCATCTCTTAAAGGCACACAGTGACACCTGGTGACCGAACTGCATAGGACAAGAAAATGGGAAAACTATGGAGCATTCCAAATAGATCACCTGGCTTCCAAGTTCTGCTTCAATGACCAACCGTAAAGCTCTTTTGATTTATATTTTAAAAAGGAAGAAAAGGATTCATTTAAATCCTTACAGCGAGTTCATTATATGCCTGTGAAGGATTTTAATTGGGATGAAAATGCATTAAAAAAGAAGGAAGAAAAAAGGGTACACATGTTAATTGTTATCAGGGAAAAGAGATGAAAAAATACCCCCGTGGGGATGTCAGTTTGAGATAGTTGGTCCTAATCCTTATCTGAGGCAGATTTGTTGCTTCCTGGCTGATTCCAAGGTCAGGACCAACTGGTCTTTGTAAGAGCAGCATGAAGAGAGAGCTCTCTGGGGTCTGTGGTGTGCAGTGATAGTAGACATTATTAATGCACTTTTTAGTCAGAGAACCCCTTTTTCTGACTGGGTTGCAGCTGAAGTCTACCCCTATATTGCTACCAAGGTAAAATGAGGATGAATGGGGTTTTATACTTATTAATGAGCAGGTATTTACATATCAATGTGACCCAGCAGCACTCCTTCTAGGCCACTACCTGCTTCAGGGCCCTGGCACAAGGATCAGTCATTCCTACTGACATGGACTGAAGCATTCTTGTGCAATTCCTTAAGCCTGAGCCAACCCTCTATGCCTTTTTAGTGGCATAATAAAAGAAAATAACCCTTTTCTTACACAGAACAAGTAATCACCCATAGAGCAAAAGTCTTTTATTAAAAATCACAGCACACAGCTCCTCTGGCCACATGAAAGGACATAAATACAGCTACACCAGGCTTACACAATTACCCAGGGTTTCCAGATAACTTCAAGTTTCTAGCAGATTATTTCCTACAGAAATGCTGAGCAAACGGAGCGTGTCTCATCCCACCCCCAAATGGGAAAGTTCTGGGGCTTAAAAAACCAAACCAAACCATATGTACAATTTCATTCAACTGCTTCCAACGTACTCAGCAGAGTTCCCCACGCTAACTGGGTTGATAAAGGCACACTCACATAGCATCCTGCAGCTTCCCACGGGCTACAAGTAATGGCTGGATCTGTTTCCAGGTTTTATTAGATAGCATTGAAATAGTCTGCAGTAGAAAGCAGTGACTGGTGTCTTATGTTGGCATGAAGTAGTTCCAGTTCCAAGGTTGAAAGCTCATCTTCTACGCAGGTACACGTAGCAACGGCTTTGAGGCTGCTCCAACTCCAGGAGGTGACAGTTTGTCAAGTGTCCAGGGACACCCAAACCCCATTTCAACTCCAATGCTGGAGCAGAGCTGAACAGAAACCAGGCAAAATGCAGCTCTGGGTTCCCACCCCATGCTGCCAACCTGCAAAGCTAACTCCAAGCTGTCAGCAGAGATGAAATACAAACTTAAATGCTCAGAAATGAGGTGTTTTGCCTACAGAAAAATGTAACATTTGTCCAGAAGGATGACCCAGGGAAGATGAATTTGAGCAAATATCACATGGATGAGGCTGAAGCATTCAGAAGAGAACATGGTCAGTTATAGGAATAGTAATTTCCACCTTGGGTTTTGGTTTTGGTGTGTGGTTGGTTGGTTTTGTTGCTTTTTTTGGTGTGTGTTTGGTTTTTTTTTCTTTTTGAATCTTGAACTAAGCTTGAGGGTTGTTTTTTTTTTTTAAGCAGAACTTTTCACAGGTATCACAGGGTTTCAGGGGTTGAAAGGGACCTTGGAGATCTGCAAGTCCAACCCCCCTGCCAGAGCAGGATCATATAATTATAGAATGGTTTTAATATGGCAATTAACTACTTAGTTTTACTCCCAAAAGTAATTAACTCATGTTGAGCATAACTTACTGGAAAACAAAACCTTCTAGTTGAGCTGATACCATTTGTCAGCTTTAAATATTTCAGGATCAAGTCTTAGATCTGAGCAGAGGGCACATCATGAACGATTTCCCTTTGGTAACAATTAGCCTAATTGTTTTTAAAATATCATTTCATTCATAAATAATAGCCAAAAGCCCCATAGTGTTACAGATCAACCCAAAGGCAGCTCAAATGGATGCCCTCAGAGACTTGGCAGAGCTGCCTTGGTGTGTAACACACTGATATCTCCAAAAGCTGGGGTGATGATTTTCCCCCTAGACAGTAATATTAAAAATTCACTCTATTTATGAAAACTTAGAAGCCAGCAGAAATACTATTTAAAAAAAAAAAAGCCCAACATATCACTAACCTATTGCCACAAAGAAAAAATGAAAGGAAGAGAAATCAGTTCCTGGATAATGTTATTTTCACCAAGGCCCACACCCAAACTTTCCACTCGGCTGCTGTAAGGACCAAAAATCACTTTTTACTCAGCAGCACTGAGATACAGCCTCCTAAATGCTGGACCCCCTGAAGCCTGACTCTTTTCCCTGATTTTTTTAAGAGGAACAAAGATTACAGCATGGTTTGCAGGTATAAAACCATCATATACTAGATTTCTGAGACTGCAGCAGGAAATAGGGCACCCAG
The DNA here is from genome assembly GCA_013399075.1 of Chloroceryle aenea. Classification (NCBI taxonomy): domain Eukaryota; kingdom Metazoa; phylum Chordata; class Aves; order Coraciiformes; family Cerylidae; genus Chloroceryle; species Chloroceryle aenea. The sequence goes on from VWZY01010808.1 coordinate 165,782, forward strand.
TCCCAAGAGGGTATGCCAGCCAGCCTTTAATTACTGCCTTAGTCAGTGTAGATGTTGTTCAAAAAGGGCTTTATATTTATAAAAAAAACCCCAACAAATCTCAAATTCAAACCTTGAGAACTTTCAGCCCCAAATTAAGTTTCAAGTTTCGTGACTCATGTAATACAGGGACTCAAAATAACCTTAACTGGGCTCTCACGTGCCAATTCTTTCTAGGAAAACACATAAAAATAATCCAGGACTAGTTAAGACAGCTCTGGAGTTTTTCCACCCAGCCTGTGGGCTATCTGCTCTCTCCCAAATGATTCCATTTGCTTTTAAACCTATTCCAGAGACTTTCTTAACTGTTAAAGATTTGTATGCATGATGTTCTCCACTGGGTCAAACATCAGGTGGAGATCAGGCATTTCTCTGCTTTTGCTAGCAATGAAAAACACCTTTTTTGGGGGTGGGGGTGGGAGTTATGGGAAGGGAAAATCAAAGCCAACCCTGTAAACAGCTTCCATGAACACTGTGATTGATGGGAATGGATCAGTAGTGCAGTTCTTGATAGGAATGGATCAAGTCTTACTAGCTTGAGAGACATGCAACAGAGGTTTTGATCTGCAGTTCAGATCTCAGCACTTTAAATAATGGTTTGGACACCAGGAAATTCAAGTGCTGCTTGATATGTACTTCTCCTGGATGTTAGAGCATCTCACCAAATTTAAAATGACACTTAACCACCTTATTTTTTCTCTACATTAGACATTTTCAAGAATTATAAATAAATTATTACCCACATTACAAGCATTGAAACACATCTATACACACAATATACTAGTGAACCCAAATGGCAAATACATTTATTTATTTGTTTTTAATGCTAAAACCAATTGAATTTTCCTGTAACCTCATTAAATCCTTGGTTTGGAACAGTAGACCTTGCTAAAAAGCACAGCTGCCAATACCTAAGCATGCATTTGAATGGACACATGCTATAATTTGGGTTTTTTTCCAGTATCTTAATGTAACTTTCTTTAGAAGGAAGTCAAAGATTTGTTCACATTTTCAAAACATAGAGAATGAGCCTTCTCTGCAGAAGACTTTTCTTCATCCTCAATAATTTAACAAGAATAACAAAAAACCCCCACCCCTCGTACTCAATTCCTTTGGTATAAATTGCTAATTTAAGATGTGAAAATACAGAGATTGGCACTCCTTTTCCCTTCTTGTGGGTGGGAAGAGACACTGACCTAGGGAAAGGAGGAAATGAGACGGTGTCAAAGTGCAGTGTGCAACAAACTGTTCATTACAAACACCCTTCAGGCATAAAAGTGAAAATTCTACTGCTACTGAAACACCCAGAGCTGACAAAGGTTCCTGAAGTCAGTCCCTGTGTTAGCACTGCAGGGGGAAGCTTTTTCTGTCTGTTAGAGCACCTGCCACTCAAAACTCTTTGAATTACAGGCTTACCTAAAGGCTTGAAGATAAACAGCACAGTGAAATGGGGGGATCTGTTCTACAGCCAGGAATGTCCCCTCTGCCTTGACCCTGGTGTAGATGGGACTGGGGATGGCATCCCATTTACTGACTTAACACTTGAGCAATTCACTTAAACCTCCTGCAAAATTAGTTTTAGGTCCACTAAAAGGTGCTGTTGGAGGGGAGGGGGGAATACACAGAGCAGCTTTGGGCTGTTGGGGGGTAGTGTCCTTAGATTGCAAAGTATCTCCTGAAAAGATTCTCCTCAAAGAGGAACTGGGGAGGTGGGGGAATGTGTTTCTCTTGACTATACACACAGAGTTTACTCTCTTAGCTGAGGTACCCATGTTAGGGAAATCTTGTTTGAACTCTGAAGAGCTTCCACTGATCTAATCCTGCTCATTTATATTTTACAGAAGGAATCCAGAAAATAGTAATCTGAAGCCTACAAGGTCTGACTTTGTAGTTGCCTGAGGGGAAATGTTTCTTCACACTCAGTGTGTCTGTAGGATAAGCTAAAAACACCACCTAACAACTGACTGCTAGCTTTGTGGAGCAACTGTTTCTCCTCCACAATGTGACAATATATTCTGTATCTGCCAAACACCCTAACTCAACATGGACTTACTCCCTAGCTGCCAGATAATTTATGCACACAATGTCTTTAAAACAACAAAAAGCCTACAGACAAGTTACACAGCAGGTCTAGTAACTCCACTCTTGTCAATCAGAGCAGTGGACCAAGAACAGCCTCTCCCCTCCCCTCACCCACCTCTCCCTGGTAGCACCGGGCGTTTCAGGCGACTGCCTGTGTCAATAACCAGCCACCTCCTCCCACTGGCACCAGCAGCTGACTGGAGGCCTCATGAGAATCTTCAAACCTTGCCCAACTGGCCCCTTTTTCCTTGCCAAAAAAAACCCCAGCAGCTTCACAATCTTACAGACAGTGTGAAGGTCTGTCGTGATCTTTAGCAAATAAATCTTAGCATGCTTTAAAATCTTCCAGCAGCTTTTCTTTCAGGTTTTCTCCCTCAAGTTTTCTGTACTATGCAGATCTCACAACCTATTATTTGCCTCCAATCCTGTCATCAGCCTTCCCGTGCTTTTTTGTCATCTATTTTGGTTTTCTTTTTTTTAAAACATCTTCACATAATCATGCCCCATCAGTAGCTCTCAGGAGTGTCAGGGTTTCATTGACTGCGACATAATGAATCGTGCAAAATCTTTTGAGTAATTTTTAAGCCCTAGTTACTGGGATTCTCCCCAGGTAACAGTAACCAAGCTCAGAGTCCATCACCATTCTGCCTTCTCCTTCCTCGGCCTGTCAAGGGATGCCATCCTTCCTCTGGCAACACTGGGAAGGAGGCACTCCCCAGTCATACATGTAGGAAAGCCGGAGCTTAACCTCCTCCTTACAGAGCTTTCCTTCTTTAGCCAGGGTCTGGTGCTTTTCCAGCATGTCCTCGATGCTTTGCTTATGAGTTACTATGTACTTATTGTTGCAACCTCGCGACTTATACTCGGTGTCAAACCGGGGGTCGTGCACTCTCTTCACATCGATGGGAGCCAACCACACCCCCAGGGAGACGTCTTCGCTCTGCCACATGTTCAGGTAGTCTCTGCTCAGACGCAGATAGCGCACCAGGTCGGCAGAAATCACGTAACCACCACCCAGAGCGTAGGGCAGGTAGTAGTCACACAGCAGCCAGGCGCTCTCTTTCCATTTTCCACCAGATTTCACTCGACCGCGGCCGGAAAAGAAGCCCCAGTAGAGGCGACGTGGCTCCTTGGCTCTCAGCTCTTCTACCAGCACGTCCAAGCGGACGAAGGTGTCGTCATCGGCCTTCAGGGCAAACTGGAAGTCCAGGTGCAAATCCAGCCAGACGTAGGTGGCCAGGACTTTCGCGGTCAGGTTCTCGTAGGAATCCCGCAGCTCTGGCAGGAGGAGGAGGTCCCGGTGCCTGCTCTGCTCCAGCTCCAGGCTACGAAGCTCCTCTGCACCGAGTCCCGCCGTGCCGATCACGAAGCGGCTCCAGACGTCGTCCGGAGGGGGGCGG
>VWZY01010808.1:170343-201149 GCA_013399075.1 Chloroceryle aenea
GTTTGGTGTTCCTCGTCCCTGCGCTCTGCGGACTCGTGTGCGGCAGCGATTGTCAGCAGCGGGGTGGTGACAGGTCTGCCCCCGGGGCTGCTTTTCCTGCCGGCTGTTGCCGGTGTGTTTCCAGTTCCCCTCTATACGGTGGCGTTTGTAATCGTATTCCCCGCGGCCATCTCTTTCCAAAAAGACCTGTATACGTCTTTCAGCCTCTCTCAAGAGGTGGTGTGCGAGATCTCTGGTAAGCTGCGGTGCCGGCCTGGCCGGGCCCACAGGTCGCTGGCAAGTGTGGTGTTGGGGACACGGCCACAGCTGAGCTTGGGCTGCACATTGGGGCTGTAAGAGCTTCCTGTGCTGCTTGCTTGGTTTCAGCTGTCAGGTCGACTCAAGCTGAACAGCTGAAGACAGTTTTCAGAGCACAACTAAGCCATTTAAAGGATGTTAACCTTCCAGAGTCGTCTGGTAGATGTTAAAATTGTGCAGACTGAAAACAATTTCTTGTCGTGTATTTATTATTTAACAGGCTTTTCTTACTGTTTCACAGCAAATACTTGTGTGTGTAGGTGGCTCTGAATTTTAGGAGGTGTTTTTTTAGTGATATAAAGTTCTAGAGTATAATTTGCTTCTGGTTTTTTTTTCCCTTTTTAGGTCATTTAATCCATCCCAGCAATTTAATCAGCCAATCCTTTGAATAAAAAGGAAACAATGATGTCAAGACAGGCCTTTCTCTGCAGTTTGGGCTCTCTCTATTTGTCCCTTCTGTTTGTATTTCTTCTGATGGATGTTTATGCAAGGCCTGCAAATAATTCAGTCCTCAAAGAAAAGCCAGCTGACAGTAAAGATGAGAATGAGATCTTGCCCCCAGATCACTTGAACGGGGTCAAAATGGAGATGGATGGACACCTCAACAAAGAGTTTCATCAAGAAGTTTTTCTAGGAAAAGAGATGGAAGAGTTTGAGGAAGATTCAGAACCCAGAAAAAATAGGAAGAAGCTCATGGTCATCTTTTCAAAGTAAGTTCTATGTTGTTGCCAAGTCAATGCAGCCTCTTTCTCTGATCTTCAGAGTGAAATGTGCAAATTTTGTTTTAATATTTAAAAAATGGCATGATGAGGGGGGAAGCATCATCGGGAGTGTCCGGTGTTCATGTTGTTAGGGTGTTAACATTCCTGTCTGAACCTTCCTGGGGAGTGTCAGAGTCAGGACCAGCACACGGGCCTGGTGCTGTGCTCTAGTGAAATGGCAGAGAATCAGAATTGTTAAGGCTGGGAATGATCTTTGAGATCATCGAGCCCAGCTGTCTACTAAACATTGTCAGGGCCACTAAACCATGTCCTGAGGTGCCTGGAGGTTTTGTGAACCCCTCCAGGGGTGGTGATTCCACCCCCTCCCTGGGCAGCCTGTTCCAAGGCCTCACCACTCTCAGTAGAAAGATTTTTTTCTACCATCCAACCTAAACCTCCCCTGGTGCAACTTCAGCCCATGTCCTCTGGTCCTGTCAAGTCACCTGGGAGAAGAGACCAACAGCCACCTCACTTCAACAACCTTGCAGGTGGTTGTAGAGAGTGATAAGGTCTCCCCCTCAGCCTCCTCCAGACTAAACAACCTCAGCTGCTCCTCCTAAGACATTTTCTCCAGACCTTTTACCACTTAGGACAAACCAGACAGTTCTGATTTGAACCAAACCATCCTAACCTCTGGAGCTATGACCATTAATGTTACTTTTTTTCCTGACTCTCTGAAAAATCAATCACACTTGTATCCTAGATCAGGGAATTCCCAAGGAGGAGCTTCCTTAGTGGCAGGATCCCTGTGCAATGAAGTGGGAGGGTGGGAGCTTGTTGCAGTTTTGTTCCACCAACAATGTGCTTCATTGTTTTCCCTCTTAAGCTTAGTTTTGACTGGCAACCTAAGCTGCTTATTTATCATTTGCTCTTATGTTCCATATGGATTTGTGGTTGGATTCTACTGGGATTTCTGCCAATAACTGCAGAGGAAAATATTAAAAAGGCAATAAAAAGGGACAGCCAGGCAAGGGGGTAAGATTGTGGTAAACAACCAGTTGCTTTCTGTTGATAAAACTTTGTAGTAGATGCTCAGTGTTTATCATTTCAAACGAGACATAATAAGGTTGAAAATAATTATGCCTGACTGCACACCCCAGGAATTCAGAAGAGTTTTTTTCATTGAACTGGCAGTGTGAAGAACACATTTAGCTCCTCAGAATTTAGAAAAAGACTGAAACATCACAATAGAAAGATTGAATCTTGTAGCCTTTTCAAAACCTTCATCTAGCTCCTTGGTGTAAAAATATTAACATTACTTCTAGACTTTAAAGCATTTTCCCCTTCATAAAGCACTTCTTGTGCTAGATAAAGTTTAGCTAAGAAACTGTCAGATGCTTGCAGCTCAGGAAACACGATGGAAACGGGGTCTAAGTCCAGGCAGGCTTTTGGACAGCAGGTGGCAGAACTTGCCTTGAATTTTATCAGGATAGCTTGGATGTCATCGGGTGGTGTGGGGCTTCTCGTGTACTTGAGAGAAAATGGGAGAGCTCAACAAGGCTGCTTTTTTATTCTGCAAGCTTTCATGAAGAGGGGAAAACCCATCTGGAATAACATGGCATTGGGTGTTTTGTTCTAATATTCTGGTAAAGGCAGCTAAAGCAAATAGGTAAATGAGAGTCCTCATTTTCATCTTGAGTAGAATCCTTTATTAGTTTGGATTCAAGGTGGTTTTCAATCGGGTACTTCCTTAAAATTACGTTGTCAGATGGTCGGATTAGGAATGGAGAGCAGCAAGGAATTGGGTTGCTTTGTAGACATGCTCTTAAAGCCTGAGGGGGGAAAAACCCTACAAACTGAAAATCTCCTAAGTCCCAGGCTTCCAGATGCTTTTGTCTTTTGGGGTTGCTGAAAATAAAGTAGAAACATGAACTCGAAGCTCCCCAAACCTTCATTTTCTAGACAGACAGGGTCTGTGTGACTGAAAGAACAAGTGGCATTTCAAACATTGAGGGGAAAATACTTTGTTTTCCCTTCTCATTTCTGCTCATACCTGTTCCACATCAAACTCCACAGCTGCTCACCTGCCAAGTGTGAGGTGGTGTGAGTGGGATGAGACAATTTTACCAGTCTTACTGCTACTGTGGAGAGAGGTGACACAATATTTAACCCCACTACTGCTGCTTTTGTTAAGAGAGCAAAGTGCTGTGGATGACACCGTGCCAGGGCTGCTATTTGGTGTCAGTGTTTAACATTTAGTTGACATTTAAAGGCAAATCACAGAGTTAATAACTTGAGTTTCAGAGAGAACGCTTCGGTTCTGTTAGGGGTGATACAAGCTGATAAAAAACCAGAGTGGAGCTGGGGTTTTTTTGTTGTGTGTCTCTTTCTTGTTTTTTATTTTGATTGAATGAGAGTGGGTTTGGTGTGCTTTAAATAGACTCTTGCCTTCGAAATGTTAGGGATGGGTTTTCAGTTTTAAGTAGTTTCATTTTGGGGTGGGTTTGAATCAGGTATAGGCTCACACATGGAAGTGGCATCTTATTCTTTTTGTCTTTGTTCTTCAGCTGTAATTTTGACATAAGCACTAATGGAATTGATGGCATGGCAGTGTATCTGTCTTGATAAAGCAGTATTGGTAGTACATTAAAGAGAGCAGGGGATTGTCAGATTGGTCAGTTACTCACCATTTTAGACAGAAAAAGTTTAGTCCTGTAGCTCAGTAGCACTGAGTACAAGTTATCTTTTGACAAAGCAGAGCCTGGTAACTCAAACCTACTGGAGACCAAATGAGTGCAGACCTTTTAAGTGGGTTTAAGAATTCAAACTGTTACCAGAGCTCAAGGTATAATAGAGGAAACTTGTTAGGTTTTTTTTTCCATGTAAAAGTATTGCAGTTGTCACATTAAAGAGTTTCAAAGTCCTCACACCAACGTTACTCTCACATTTTATTTTCATGGTCCTGACAGACATGCAGGCACAGGCAGACAGCTCCCCAGTAAACTTGGAAGATTTAGTTAAAAAAGGACTTGGAAAGATAAACTGAGAGGGACTTAATGATTTGAGCAAATGTGAAGAGAAGAAATTTTTCAAAGGAGTGAAAGTCTGGCCCAGCTGGCAGTTGGCAGTGCTGAACCAATGGGAAATGAGCTGCTATGCCAGGAGTGATTTGTGTGTGGTTTCCTCTACTTTTAAAGTTTACTCAAACCCCTAATAGTGAAATGAGTTAACTTACAGCAAAGTGAAGTGTTCCTGAATGTTTTTCACTGAGTGGTAACTTGGATGTTGTAGTTGGTTACATTTAATTATGAAATAAATGGCTAACTTGTTTATTCTGTAGTTCAAGGGATGTACAACCTCTCAGAGAGGGCTATAAAGATAGAGAGGATTATAAAGATATTCTTTTCTGTAGCAACCTGTGTTTACTATTGTCAAATAAAATAATCAATTTAGAATCTAAAAATACACTGTGCTCCTCCCACCCCCCTAAACCCCCAGATCTAAATCTTGTTTGCTGTTCATCCCTAGGGTGGATATAAATAATGATAAAAAGATAAGTGCAAAAGAGATGCAGCGCTGGATCATGGAAAAGACAGATGAACATTTTCAAGAAGCTGTAGAAGAAAATAAAATGCACTTCCGAGCTGTGGACCCTGATGGTGATGGTAAGATGAAGAATTCTTCCATCTCCTGATGGCCTCTTAAGTCTCTTGCTGGTAGCCAAGCCTTCTGGCTGCTCTTCAGATGTGCTGGGACACAATCCAAGTTCCTCTGGACTGCCAGTGATCAAAACAGGCTTGATCTGCACAGAAGACCACAGAGCAAAGGAGTAACGTGCTCCAGCCAGCATTGTAGCTCTGTGGTGACTGCTCTGTGGTGACTGCTGGGTTATTTCATTTGTGGTCATAGGAAATTGTAACAAGTGGCTCTGTGAGGGGCGAGGTGAGGATGGTGACATCAAGAGGTTATTTTTACCAGGCCTGTCTGATTTAAGGAGACAAAGTGAATTGGGTGATAGTTTTCATATTGCCATTCATAAAGCTGAGTGTGGTGCTTATGGTGCTGAACTAAAAGATTTAGGCACGTAGGCTTTTAAGTAATGAGAGCAACAAGTTTGTTGTGTCATGTCTGAGATACAGCTTTTCTTTTACAGGCCACGTGTCCTGGGATGAATACAAAATTAAATTTTTGGCAAGTAAGGGCTTTAATGAAAAAGAGATTGCAGAGAAGATCAGAAACAATGAAGAGCTGAAAATAGATGAAGAAAGTAAGTGCAGACTGGTGGTCTCTGTTGGTTTTTCTTTTATTTTCTTAAAACCTGAATGTCAAAACTGTTCTTAATATCAGATGGATGCTTTAGTTGCTCCTCTGCTTCTACACAGCTGGAGAATGTGTAAGTCATAGGACAGAAACACCAGATCTCTTTCCAACTCAAATCTGCCTTCCCAACACTATTGAAATATTTAACACTGAAAAAACCTCACTTGCTTATTTGCTAGTGCCCATTTGACTTCTTCTCACTTACTTGTGTTCAACAGCCTGCTAAAATTTGTCAGACCTGTGTTGTCTGGGGATTGTTGTGTTATTACTGGGGGAACCAGGTCCCTTCTTGCCCCAAATGAAAGGGAGCAGCTGTAGGTGGTTCCCCTGCTGAAACTGAGTGGGGTTTGCTGCCAAACAAGGTTGTGTTTAACAGGTAGGTGCTTAGCCCTCTGCAAAGCATATGAGAAGCAGAGTAAGTCTGTTTCATCTGAGTTCTCTATGGAGTGAGATCAGTTCTTCAGTGAGATGGATCATTTCTTCCTTATTACTTTTGAAATTCTCATTTGAATCTGGTTTGGTATAAAGATGGCAACTCAGAGTAATCTCCTCCTCCTGCCCATCTTAAAGCATTTAAATTTACTATCAAGTAAAACACAAAGCCTTAGCCTTTCCTTGCAGGAATTAGTCATTTAAAAGTGGGTTACATTTTCCATTTATCAAAAAGCAACTAAAATGCAAATGGTCCTTTGAGTTTGATGGCAGGGAAAACACCTGTGCAGCACATTTTATGGCAGTGTGGTTAACTGCAGTTTACAGGAATGCTCATCAGATAAAAGATTTGCTGAATAAGGGAAGTGTGTACATAATCATTTTTCTACCAGGTAACAAGCCTTGCTTGGGAAAATCAAATTACTTATCTACCGCTTCCTGAGGAGGAAAGGCAAAACTTCTTTTCAGATTCTAGTGCAGCCTGTAAAAGAATTCATTTTTTTTTGGTCTGTATAATAAAAAAATAACTGATTGTATGGCTCTTAGGGCACGTTCTGAGTCTGGCTCAGCAGCACGCTGTGGTTTGGCTGCCAGGCCAGAGCTAGGGAGATGATGACAGTTCCAACTGGTGACTGACAGCTGAGTTTCACTGAAGAGTGACTCAGAAGGAGTGGCAAAGGGAGATTCACTTGAGACTTTCAATATTTAGGGTTATTTACCCTGGAAATAACCAGTTGTTGGGATTATTCTGTTCACTTGTGTCCTTAATATAACTAAAACTTAGCATTTACAAACTTGCCCTAAGATTCCTATTAAGGCTTTGAGGAATTTATTTACTCTTCCCAGTAAAACATTCCCTGCATGCTGAACTTGGACCTATCAGCTCACAAATTTTAGTTGCAACCATTGGGTTGGGGTTTCTTTCTCCCTTCTTGTAACTCAACAACCAAAAGCATACAGGAGCTATTTGAGACAGTTGATTAAATCTAAAATAAATGCATACAATTATCTGAAGACTAATGTCTTTCAGAGTGTTTTTAAAGCCTGTAACAAGCAAATGCTTCAGGTTTGTGTTTGTTAGTGTATTTTGCAGATAGCAGGGTGTGCTAAAGACAGTATTTTTTCCAGTGTGTCATTTAGAAAATGCCCACAGCAGTAAAAATACTCTACACAGGTACTTTTTTTTCCTGTTTGGTTATGTTCAGGACCACAAGGTGCACATAAAACTCACTCTGTGTGTTGCAGGGTGTTTTCTTCAAATCAGATGCACGGTTCTAGCGGAAACTCGTGTACAGATTATCATTCTCAGTAGACTTTAGGAGAAATTCACTCAAGTTCTTGTCTGCAAGGTGTGGGACAAAATGAAAAGAGTAGAAATGTGATTTTGGTGCTGATGGAGCTTGATGTACATGTGTGTTTCAACTTGGCATTTGCTTCTTGCAGCAAAAATACTTCCCTTCAGTAAACTGTAGCGATAACTAAACCTACGCAGGGGTTAGGTCAGAAATCAGAATGGTTTCTGGTCTACAATAGACAGGGTAGCTAAAAGGAGTAGTATTTGTATCTTTAACTGAAAACCAAATGCATTTCTTGGTGCTTAGCTCAGCATCTGTTCTTGATGGTTCCAAACTTTCTTTTGTGGAGCTGCCCTCTCATAGTTCTGGCAAGTCCCATGTTCAGGTTGAAATACTGGCTGATGTATCTGAGTCTAAGGATAGAAGTTCCCTCTGGGTGGGCAATTCTTGTAAATTCAGAGCCTTGGACAGGGTGAAGGAAGAAGGCAGGAGCAGAGCAGAAGTCTCTTCCTGGTTATCCTAGTCCTCTGCTATATGGCTTTGCTTGTATCCCCTTTTCACTGAGGTGCTTTGTAAAGATCAGCTGGCCACTGAAAAGTATTCCTCATTGCTGGAAACAAATAAGCTTTCATTTTTCATGATTTATTTAATACAGTTCTTAAGCTTAATTCTCATACAGAGTTCTGTGGAGAGTGAGGGTGCGATCTGGAATTGCTCTGTGGTGGAGGAAACAAAAACCTCTGCCCTCATGGTTGTGTGAATTATTTGATCATCACTCTGTGCTAGGTCACCACACCCATTCAAAACAATATTACAGCTGGTTTGGTTTGGATAATGTGTATTAAGAAATGCCAAATTGAAATGAGAAAATGTTGAGTGTTGTAACACTGGAGTAATAAAACGTGTCCCTTTGCTCACGGTTGGAACTGCTGTGTTGGCACAGAGTATCTTCTTACTCATGGGAGACTTTGAGTGCCTTAGAGTGGTGTAAACCTCTGTAGTGCTGTTCACCAAAGCACTGCCACAGTGGTGCTTCAGAGACAGGAGTGTCTTTCTAGATTAATGGTGCTCACATCATTTGGCCTTAGAAGAAAACAGGCTAAATAGCCAAGGGTTTGTTCTCTGGTTATTACCTGGGCAGGGAAAGAATTGGTTGGCATCTTGCTCTCCTGTAGATCTTAATGAGGTGTGTGGTGTCAGAACTGCAATAGATGGAGGTGGGGAAGCTGAAGAGTATTTTGAATTTGAAGAATGTTTTGGCTATTTTGATGCGTGGCGTTGGTTTGGAGTGGAAAACAAAAATGATTAATTCAGAAGAAAGGTACTGCTGGTATCCTGTTGGTAGTGGGCTCTAAAAGATGAAAAACTAGAGAGAACAACAGGTACTGAACCAAGCTGGATGATTCAAACCTACCAAAACCTGTTGACAACACTGGTAGGGTGATACTTTTCATTTGCTATGTTGAAGTTTTGATAGGGGTGTAGCTAAAACTTTATTTTCATCTCCTATTTTCAGTTCAGTTGTTTAGTTAAAGGAACTTTCCAAATGTTTAGCACAAAACTAATTAGACTTTATTTTCCCCCAGCGCCCACTTTCTCTGACAGTTGAATTGTAAAATAACTGGTTCATAGTGGTTTTAATCCTTGTTTAAACAGTTGACTAAGAGGAGAAGGTCTGTTTGAAGAACTTTAAATAGATTGACCACGAGAGCTTAAATCTTTTCCTTAAATTTCCAGCACAGGAAGTTTTAGATAACCTGAAGGATCGGTGGTACCAAGCTGACAACCCCCCTCCTGATCTGTTGTTGAATGAAGAAGAATTCTTGTCCTTTCTTCATCCAGAGCACAGCAGAGGAATGCTGAAGTTCATGGTGAAAGAAATCATCCGAGATTTGGGTACGGCCTTTTAAACCCCGGGTTTGGGGAGCTGGTTGCTTGAACACCACTTCATTGGGTAGATGTTGTTAGGTCATGGAGCAGTCTGCACTTGTGGCACATCTTCTTTTCTCCCTTCTCTCAGATGAGTAGGAAAAACAAACTGCTAGCACAAACACTGACACCTCTGCGGAGTTGTCTGCATCCCTCAGGACTAAATTTAGTCTCTGCTTGTTAACAAGCAGCACAACTCTACCTTGGAAAGATATTCCAAGTTATTAATCATATAAAGATTGCCAGCTGACACCACTTCACCCTGAAGTGCTGCTGTGTTGTGGGATTGCTGCAGCAATAGTAGAAAAGGTTTGGTGAACAGTAAAAATATTATAAAAATATTTAAAATGCTAGAACACCTGGATTAAAAAAAAAAAAGAAGTATGACTTTGCTAGTTGTTAGCTTAAGAAATGTGCAGGATTTCCATGATAGTGGAGTGTGTGACAGGCACAGGCAGAACCCCAGCTTGCAACCTGGCATGTCCTTCAGGTTCAGTAAAATTAATTGTATTTAATATATTGATGAGTGTGGTTTTTAGCCTTTTAAAACATTGTGTGTACCAAAATACAGAGATTTTTTTGGCTAATTGGATCAATAGCTACCATTTCTATCTCTACATTGGAATCAAGTTTGTAGCAGAGACATCTCTCACATGAAAGAATTTCTCCCTTTTGAATGGGCATTAAGCAAATGCTTTTCATTTCTTGTGTACTTCTGCCATAGATCAAGATGGAGACAAGAAACTGACCCTTTCAGAGTTCATTTCATTGCCTGTTGGTACTGTGGAGAACCAGCAAGCTCAGGACATTGATGACGACTGGGTAAAAGACAGAAAGAAGGAATTTGAGGAGGTCATTGATTCTAACCATGATGGTATTGTCACAATGGAAGAGCTGGAGGTAAATCTTCCTCAAAAGGGATTTTCAAACCAATAGTTGGGTGTGGTTTTTTTAAACACAAGCTTAAAAATGCTTTAGAGAATATGGAAATACAAAGAAGTAAGGCTTTCTTCTAATAATTCTGTCTACAAAAGAGTCTACCAAACAAAATGAAGTAATTTGCACCCTGCAGTTGTGGCCCAGGGAAGAGACTGGTGGCTCATTTCTGGGTTGTTTTTTTTTCTTTCTGGATGTAAGACCAGCAGGATTCAAACTACAGCACAGTGGGACAGGGGGACCTCTCAAAATCTTGGTCTTCTCTCCTAGGCAGGATGAATGTTAAAGCTCCTAACTTCCTACTATGCAAATCTGTGGCTATGAATGATCTTATTTGACTTTTTACTGAGAATTTGAGCTTCAAAATAGCAGTTGGTCCTGTGAAGTCCTGTATATGTGTACACACACAGACTCACACGTATAGATCTCACATCTGAGAAGAAACTGAAGATCATCTTGAAGTCTTCTACAGCATGAACTGAAGTGCACTGCTTGAAAACCTTTAATCTATTTTAAGTCAGGTGAAGGAGCAAAATGCTTTGTTTCTGAGAGTAATGACCTCTGTACTGTCTGTCTGGTGGTTTAAAATGGAAGGAGAAAGTTCTAAATTAAACATGTTTGAAAAAAAATCATCTCCTGCAACAAGAAAATGTAGGTCATACAGATGATAGTTTGCCACTTTCTAATTTTGAACTGGTATTTCTTCACAGACCCCACCAGATGTGACAGTGAGATTAGGTTGCAACCAAAATGTCAAAAAAAAAAAACAAACAAAAAAGAAAATTATTGTAGACACCGACATAAGCTGAGAGAACCTGGATTGCTTTTAGAACCACAGAGAAGCAGCAAATGGAAAAATAGCTGGGAGACAGATGTCAACCTGTTAAAAAGATGTGCTGACACCTTTTTCCATGGCTGCTGTTGGCTTCTGTTGGTCTCCTAACTGCTGAAGCTTGCTCAGAGCTAAGGCTCACTGCTGTGATCTGTGGAAATGTGTGGTGCTTAGTGACTGAAAACTGTTTTCTTGCTTCTTTTAGGAATACATGGATCCTATGAATGAATACAATGCCCTAAACGAAGCGAAGCAAATGATAGCAGTAGCAGATGAGAATCAAAACCATCACCTAGAGCTGGAGGAGATCCTGAAATACAGTGAATACTTCACAGGCAGCAAGCTTATGGACTATGCACGTAACGTCCACGAGGAGTTCTGAGCCCGCTCGCTTTTCCAGAGCTCTGAAGCACCTTTTTGCTTTCAAAAAGAAACCAACCCCAACAAAACCACAAAAGGAAAAAAAAAGAAAACAAACCCAACCAAACTCCCCCCCCAAAACAGTCCTAAACAGAGAGAAAGTTTTGCTGCTATCTGTGTTTTATGCCTACAGTGTGCTGTCCTAGACACCTTCCGTCCACGCATAAGATCTACAGCTCTCTTGCCTTTGGTATGGGGGGGAAACCAGCCCACAGATAATAGGGCACATAACTGGACTACAGCAGTTAGTCCTGGTTTGTACAGTTAATCCAGCTGAAGTTTCAGCTGCTTTTGGCTAATGGTATTTGCTGGAGGCTTCTTAAATATTTAACTACTCCTGTTGCCCTCGTAGCTGCTGACCCACGGAAATCACAAATTAACACTGAAAGATGTTGGCTTTTGTAAAGGGGATTGTTGTTCAGATATGTGTGTTCTGACCTCATGGGAGTATCCACACGTGGACTGATTGGTTGATCTTCCTTTTTATTTTCCTTCCCTCAAGGCATTTCAACCCATTTATGTATTGTTGAGAATGTCAGAAAAGTTCTTCCTCCATCACTGAACCATCTTCAGGAGGTGTGTGTGGAAGAACTGGTTTTAAATGCTACAGAGAAATTCTTCTGCATCCACTTTAGAAAAACCCAACTGGTTATAGTGCAAGAGGTTTTGTGTTTGCAACTGCACTGGGAATGTGAGAGACTTGAGATTCCTTGGGTCTTCAAAAAAAATCCCATTTCATTCTAAAATGAAACAATGGCAAAGGTTTCTTTGTGGATCTAATGATGTTGGCTAGAACAATGGGATTCATTTAGGTGGATGATTACTACTTAACTCAAGTTCATTGTTAAAACTAGGGTAATTAATTGCCTTTGCACAAAAGAATGATGCTGATGAACTCCTGAATGATGAAGCTGGGGGAAATGCTTTGCTTTGGATTTGCTTCTGCCCAAGCAGCGTACAGCCAGCGCTGGGGAAGCTTTTTAATCAGCCTGATTTGGGGTAATCTCTGAAAGCATCTTGCAACACAAGGGTCATATCCACTACTGTCTAAAATAGAACATAATATTTTTACTCTGGTTCCATCTTTACTGTAAACCCCCTCTTTCTGATGGGTTGCCTGAAAACCCAAGTGAGATGTTATATTTGATTAAATTTATTCTCTTAATATAATGTAAATATAAGTATTGCTGTTTGTTTCTGTTTCAGTATTCCTCTTTTTTTTTAATGGCTAAATGGCTTGTATCAGAGTCATTTTATATATACACATCTCTTTTTTTCATTAAATATTTTTCTCCATGCTTTGGAAATGTTGCTGGTTTTAGGTTTGTCCAGTGAGTGGGGAGAAAAACTGAAACTCTTCAGAGGACAGACAAATTAAAATATGATAAATTCATAAATTCATGTTAAAAGGCCTTCCACATTAGCCAGCCCCTGATCCCTTCCACCTCTGCCTCACATGTACTTGGTTGGAGGGTGCTGAGGTTTTAATGTGGCTGGAATGTGGAGATGGTCAGAACAACATCTTGGCTTTAGCAGAAGTCCTGGGAAGGGCTAGTTGGCAAACGTCAGGTTTTAATGTCTGCAGGGACTTCTGCACCTTAATCTAGTTTGTTTTTTTTTCTCTGCCAGAAATCAGGATCGTGTGTTAACTAAGAGCTGTGAGGATAAGTGGATTACATGGTGAGATTTGGAGGTACATAAGATTATTCCTCTCTTGGAATTTTAGGTCAGGCTATTCTAGTTTGTCCATAGATTTACTTCTTTTTTTTAAGCTTCTTTAAGTATTTTCTGTGTACTCAAATCTTTCTTGGCTTCTCTTAGGTCCTTTCCCATAGGTGAGCCCCCTAATCCCTTAGGAATCTAGTGATCTTTTCTTTCCAGCCTTTCATGAAGCACTAGTTCTGGGTTCCACGTTCACTTTTGTGCATTGGTTTTGTTTTTCATGTACACAAGCTGTCTGCCTGCTGTTTAGAGGACGTGGTACCTGAGTGCTACTGTCTCATGGGCACGTTTTGCCTTTCCAGAACTCAAAAACTTGTCTAGAATATGTAGGTTAAGCATCCATAGTCAAAAATGATACATATCTCTTAAAGAAAAGCAGAACAGGTTCTTACTTCTGACTCAGCATGGCTCAATTTACCACACTGAAGCTCTTCTCTCCTACCACAACCCCAGTAGCTTCATCCAGGCTCTTTGCAGGAGCAACCTGTGGGATGTCATCCCCGTGGCAATGCCCAGCAGCATTTGGGTGAGGGAATACTATGGGATAATTGCTGTGTTCTCCCCCTGTTTGATTTACTGGCATAATATGGCCCTGTGAAGGAATCTGGTGATAGCAAACCTGGTAATGCTTAAAGATTCTGTATGTAATCATTGAATTCTCAAGATGCTGCATGGCTAACTGCTTTTCTTAAATGAGCATTTAATCTCTATTAAAGTGTCCTTAACAAGAAGGATATTAATGCTTCATCCTCACTGCTCCAGTATTTTGGGAGTTTTTCAGTTTCAATGGATATAGCAGAATTTTAACCTTCCTTTGTTTGTGAACGCCACAGGACTTGGCATTGTCAGTCTGTTACTGAATAATGATTGACTTATTGACTAGGTAAAGCCTGCTACTGCTTGTGAAAGAGAGTTGGAAGAGGAAAAAATATTGTAGTTAAATACTGCTGGGGGGATGACTGAGTCATGAGATGGAAAGCCACTGAAATGGTGTGATAACTGCAGTGGGAAGAGAGTTGGATCTCTGCTGTGTGTGGGTACCAAGTGCAAAGGTATGGCCTTTGGTCCCTTTGGGGAAGAATGGCTGGAAGGTATCACTTCTTGTCCATAGTTTTCAAAAATCCTTGGAAACTAGACAAATAGCTACTGGTTGGCCTCATTTTTATTTCCTCTTCTACTCTTAAACAGCCTTACTGAAATTGAAGGAGGAAACAAAAAGCAGCAGCTCTGGATAAAACAAACCAGGCTGCTGGGGGTTGTTAATGTCCTGCTGTTCCAGTCAAACCTCTTTTGTGTTGAGATGTAAATTGCCTGTAGATCTGCTCTGGCTGGGAACGCTGGCCATGTTTTGTTTCACTAACATAAAGGAAACATCTCTGATTAGGATGCCTTGGTGAGGGCAGGGCTGCAATGCCACCGTGTGATTCGGCCTCCTCCACCGCTGTCCTAGCGTCGCTGGCTGGCACAGCTGGATGGAGGAGCCTCCTGGGGCTTGCATTCTGGAGTTCACAAAGTTCCTTGGAACAAAACAGGCATCAGAAAGAGGTGGTACATGACTATTGCATCCAGGGCTTTCACTGAGCACATCTCTGCTGGAAGGTTTTATTTCCACAGGAGCGCTCGGTCGGGGTAGCACAAAGTCTCTCTTTTGGAGTCAAGGAGTTCACTTTTCTTCAGGGAGTCAGATGCTCAGAGCTGAACTGAAATGGAGACTGCAAATGCTTCTCATCTGTAGCTTTTGCTGGCTCCCCCTGACACTACCAAGATGACTGATGGTTTGTGATTCTGCCCTCTCCCCGAGCAGAGAAACGCACGAAGAACGTTGGGTTTTACGCAGCAATAAAAGTCACGGATCTGCTGTTACCATGAGACCAAGGTCAGAGAATCTGCCAGCTCTTTGCCTTTTAAGGAGCAAACCTATGTGGTCTGTGTTTCATTTTACCTATGGCTTTCATCCATAAAGGTTTTCAGGCATTGCCTCTATTGCTTGGATACTCCTCTGTACTCCAAGGACCATCTCCTAGTCCTTCTGGCCGTGCTCTAACACGAGGGATGTACCTGGCCAGAGGCACTCTGGTTTAAGGCTACAAAAAGCAATCTTTTCACAATGCTCTTCAGCACTCTGCCTGTGGATGTTTTAGTCGTGAATGGCAAAAAAACCACCCCACCAGGTTTGTGGGCTGTGGGAAAAAGGATGGGGGCGTGGAGCACATGCTGGGAATTTCCCAGCAACTGACATATGAATTTGTTCTGGCCAGCAGAGTAGAATCACTTCCCCGAGAGTTTGCAGCTGCCAGAATTTTGCTGTGGGACAGGGTGGCTGCAGGATGGTAGCTGTAGGATTTTACTCGAGTTTTGCTAAGGTTTTGTTCTTGCTGCTGGCAGCTGCTGTTGGCTGTTGCTTGGAGTTGAAATGCAAAGAGCATCAGCATCCTTTCGGTGAAAAATGCTGCAAGGACTGTGCCCCTGGTAAGTAATTTTTCACTGGCTGATGGTTATGCTTGCTCGATGTAGTATCTGTCAGTTACTAACCCCCATGTGGAAGAAAAAAGCTTGAGGGAAATAATCATTCAAATACAGAAAGCATACCGTGGAGAAATAGAACTTGATGAGGAGACTTTCCTGTCAGTTTAGACTGACAAAGATTAATTCTCTACCATACTAATTGTAGGAAATTTAGCTCTGTGAACAAGCTACAAGTTCCTTAACTTCTGTCTGGCTCAGCTTCCTTAATGTGTCAGTCTGGTGCATTTTCATTATGGAAGTATTAGCTGAGAAATGAGAGTAGCTTTTTTGATACTCTGCTTTATCACTTAAAGAAGCTCAAAAATGTTGCAGAATTCTGGAAAACTTTGGATTATCCTGAAGACTCAGTGGTTTGGGTTTTTCTTTGTAAGGAAAAGGTAACACCCAATTCATAGAGAGAGATTTGCAAGGTGTAACTTGATGGAAAAATCTACTTGTTTCCTCTATTGTAGCAAATGAATGAGTCTCAATTCTGGGGTTTGCATGTGTGTGCTTTTTTCCACAATCTGACTGCCTCTGAAAGCAATGCAGTATTGAGAAGCACAAATATCAAACCTCAGCTACCCTAATAGTTGGGATTTCATTATAGAAATGACTTGGTGATGAAGAGTGACACCAATTAACAGGTAAAATTGCTGTTCAAGGGGCAGCCCCCTTTGCAGAAGGGATTCTTTTTAGCTCAGTCACTGCTGACTGTACTGTATGTGTCCAGAGAGAGTGTAGATCCCTTCCATAAATGCAGCTGCAGCTTAAAATCTTGCAGAGGACTTTTTGTGCACCTTTCAGAACAGTTTATTTCTCTTTTCCTAATTAGTTCCACTACACAAAGCTCATACGGTACGAACCGATGCAGTAGTGTTATCTTCAAAGATGCCACTGGAATAAATTCAACCTTTAATGTAAGACTTGAAGCAGTTTATCCCATTATTCTCAAGACTACTTAAATCTGAGTATTTCTGAACTCAATTTCAAGAAGGGCATATGTGTAGGCAGGTATGGATTAATCCTTTATCTCTAAAGTCTTTGTTCCTTCTTACGCTGACGGAACTTCTATCAGTTTTCTTTCTGCATTGTTAGCAAATGTGTTGGGGAAACGTTTCTTCATCGTCTCCTCCTGATTGTGTGGAGGCTGAAAACGTGGTAGAGTATTGTATATATTGTGGTCATTAAAAATTGCCTGTATTTTGTCACCAATAGCACTCAATAAAATGCAGAGAAAATTCGAGCGAGCGAGAGGCTTGGTGCTCGGACCTGTCGGGGATTATTTGGGGTTGAATTTCATGGTTTGTTTCATAAGGGAAGGCAGGGTGGGTCATAAACCCATTGTATTACACCAGAGATCACTGATTGCTATGCTAAAAACCTGCTTTTTTTTTTTCCCCTGACACTGGCTGTGACCTGTGATGTCCAAACCTTAGGAAATGTGGTCTGGAGAAGCGAGATTTGGATCCCCTGTGATGGTCACTTGGGGCCTTGCTTCAACTCTCAGCAAGCCATCGGGCCACCACTAGCTCATTTTAGCTGCCTGATTTACAGTGAGGCTATTGGTCAAAACTTGCAGGGATTCTGGCATGTCTAAAGCTGCAGAGTGAGTGGTTTCAGCCAGAGTTGGAAGTGGAACTGGTGCTTTCTGGGCACTTTCATTCTAATACGTGAAAATTTAAGAGGGTTTCCTTCCAATAACAATCAGTTCCTCTTTCTCCTTGGTCCCTGGTTTAGGTGAACGAATGAGAAGCCGCTGCACTGCAACAAAAGACACGGTGTGTTCCCCCTGTCAAGATGAGTACTTCAATAGTGAGCACAACCACAGCTTCTGCCGGAGCTGTACAATCTGCGACACCAGTAAGTCGGCCGTACGGTCGTCGTTTCTTGATAGGACTTGGGGAGGCAATCAGGCTTCATGTGCTTTCTTACCTTTGCATGCATCTCAAAGGCTGATGTTGTAAAGCCTGTCATGTGAGAGAACCAAGTCCAAAGTCTGAGTTATTTCAACAGCTGATATCTCCTGGTTGGTACCAACGGTAGAGACTTCAAAGGGAAGCAGGCTTGGACTCCCTGAAAATCGGTGTCCTCCAAACTGTTAATACAACTGCAGAGAACAGCTTTATCTACACACAACAGGCACTGAGTAATTAATTTTTCCCCCTTAACTTATTTCTCATCTCTCACTTGCCCTTCACTCTGTTGTCTCTAGGGAAGGGGAGTGTGGAAGTGAAGAAGTGCGAGAAGACCTCCGACAGAGTTTGCCGGTGTCGTGCGGGTTACATGCCAGTTGCTGGACATACACCAGGAAGTGGTAAGTTAGTGATGTGTCAGACTCTCCAAACTCCTGTCTCCACTTCAGGTGAGATGGTTGGTATTTCCAGGCTAAAAGCTTTTGTCATGAGCCTTGTTATCATCTCCACGCCAAGCGTTGCAGCAGCGTCGTTGTGCGAACTGTTGCTCTGCGATTCCTGAGCTGCCAGAAATCTTGATGCTCTCCTTGTTAATATCCATAATTAGCCAGTAAATGGGAAACCTTGCCAGCTGCAGACTAAAATGAATCATGAGCATATGGTGTTGCTTCTGACCCGGTGTCTGTGGGTTTTAGAGGCTGTGTGGATTTATTTGGATGCATTCTATGAGCTTGACAACTGGTGTAAGCTGTTGGTGTAACGACTGTGTGGCTGCCTTACAGTTATGTTGCTGACTGAACTCAAACTCTGCCTTTTTTTTATTTCTCCCCCCAGTATGCTCACCGTGTCCTCATGGGTCTTATTCCATAGGGGGGAATGAAAACTGCCAACCTTGGACCAAGTACGTATCACCGATCCCAACCTTCTGGGTTTACTTCTTTAGCAGCTGATGCCCAAACCGTAGTGTGTAGGAGTAAATCTGTAGTAGGTGCAGTGAAACCGTGTTCCTTGTGACTTTTGGGAGCCTTGAGCCACCCGTGTACTGATCTGAAGCATCCATCTGCCTTCTGTCCCCTCTCTAGTACCTATGACAACAACAGTCTGCTCAGCTTTTTCTTTTCTAAAGGTCTGGAAGGTTTGTTTCTGCAGGAAAATGTTCTCTTGCTGATGCAGCTGTGCCCCGAGGCTGTTACGTGTACAGTTGCTAAGAAAAAACAGGTGTTTTTTTCTAGTAACAGCTGTGATTAGCTTAGCTGTTTTCCACTGATCTGTAGAGCCTAGGAAAGGTGAAGCCTGAGTTTGGATTGATAAAACGAGGATTATAATGTTCATTTGCTCCGTGGATCTCCATGGAGATCACTTACAAAGTCATTACTGCAGCTGTTGTAAAATAAATCACTGTACTTTTTCAATCTCTAGCTGCAGCACTCTTGGGAAAACCACTCTTCAACCAGGGACAAGAATAAGTGATGCTGTTTGCAGCAACCACGTCACACAACCAGCTCCCTCTCGGAGTGCGACACCTGCTTTGAATCTTTCCACCACTGACCCCAAGAATAATCTATCAACTGCAGTGTTCTCCCCCTCCCGTCCCAGCGTGACTCCTTTCCTCTGCCCAGATACAAAGAGCAGCCCCACAGAGACTAACTGGGGTAAGGAGAGGGGAAGACCAAGTCTAGTGTGTCTATTTAGAGCTGGTTAGGAGTTTTCACCTGAAACGGATTTAACTGGAAATGAAATTTAACTGGAAATGAAATCATGCTCCTTCTCAGAAGCCCTTTTGGTATTTTACAGTCTTGCAGTGAGACAGGCACAGTATTCTTGGCAGCCTGCTTGCAGCTGGGACTTCTGTGCTCTCTGGTTCAGGGGTAATTGTGGAGTTCTAGGTTCCATCTTTTGAAGCTGGAAACTCTAGAAGCTAGAACCATGAATGGGTTTGAGTGTAATCTCCTGTTTTTCTTCCAGGGTCTTTATCACTTATCCTTATTTGTCTGATACTGCTCATGGTGAGTGGAATGTCCATCCTCCTGTTGATTATCCAAGCAGCCAAAAAACAGCCCAAGAGGAGGCCTTGTGGAAACAACCCTCAAGGTGAGTTTCTTTTTATGTGGAAAAATGTATGGGAAAGAGAATAATCAGGGCCTCTTATTTGAACTTGACTTGTTTCAATCACAGAGAAGTCTACCTGGCTAAGTAGCACAGTGTCACCTGCAGTTGACACCAGTGGCTGATCCTCTGTTTAGTCCTGATGCACTGGAGGTCATAGTGTCTCCAGTTCTCATTCTTACAGAGCAGAGATTCCCCTGCTTGTTGCCATGCAGAAGGATTCTCTGTCTCACTCTGATTTTACCTCCTCTGAGCTTTTCCCCTCGTAGTCATCGCAAAAATAACATCATCATTCCTTTTTCTTGCCCCTTCTCTTTATTATTTATCATTATCTTTCAGACAGAAGGAGCTGTCGAGTCCCTATCCAGGAAGAACAAATTGACTCCAATTCTAGTCTCATCAAAAACTGACTTCACATCACGTTACTGTTTCCTGCACTTCTGAGCCGATCGATGGTAACTCGTAACGTGTCAGAGCATTCTGTGGTTGTGTGTAACTTCTTCACTTGCTCTTGGGCTCCTCTGGGGCTCGTGGAGCAGCCCCTTTGGCACTAGCCCACGGGAGTAGCTGTTCTTGGTGGGATCTTTCTCTCAGGTAGATCCTGTGCACAGCAGCCCCGTTGCCAGGACTGAGTTGATTGAGTCCTCTGTGTGTCTCTAGCCAGTTCTCTATGTCATGATAGGCAGTTAGTTCTCTTTGGACTGAAAAAAAAAGGCATTTATGAAGCTCTAAGAGCTGATCATTGAGCAGACAGAAAAACAGGGAAATCAGAAGAACTTTTGACTTATGACTGAGCTTGTATCTTGGCTTACAATTCTGAGCTGCTAAGCAGAGTGTGTCTTTCTGTTCTCAGCGTAGGTATCTCCAGTGTTTCAGTCTAACTCCCAAATGAACTCTCCTCACTTGAGGTAGAAAAATCTCCCCTGATGTACCTGGCCAGCTTCCTTTGTACTTCCATTTTTTCAAGGTATTGTCTCTTGGTCAGGTTGAGTGGCCTGTGTCAGAGACAGTTGTCATTGCTGGTAACACTCACGTTGGCCACTAACCAGAATAGCACCAACATTCTGGTGCTAGCTGTTAAGTGACTGTTGAGAGATGGCTGTTCAGTGCCACTTCTCTCTTTTCTGCATCCCTTCAAGCATGGCCATTCACAAAACATCGAGTCATCACAGTGAGCAGTATCCCCATTGTCAGGCCAGAACTACTCACGATCACCAGGTGGCTCCAGATCGCCAAGGGTTTGAAGATCCCCACTGAGATCTTCCTGTGTGTGGAAAGCAGAGTATGGGGATTGCCAGAAGGCAAATGGCCATTTCTGGTAATTCCTTCACTGTTTTCTGTTAATAAGAGGCAAGAACTGAACTCTTATCACAGTGCTGACTGTCTGGGTCTCAAGGGTTGCATCTGAGCGAGTGCAAAGATCATGAACCTGTGCTCTGACCATTCATCTGCATGAGCTCCTGGTGCATGGTGTCACTGGAACCTGCATTCAGGACTGAAGAAGTGTTCTCGTTTTGGTCTCTGTGCAGACAAAACACCTGCTGATTTCCCTGTATGCTGTATGAAATGAATTTTCCTTCTGTAACATTTTCCACAAGTTAATTGTCTGTAGCTTTGGAAAACCTTCTGATTTTAGATAACTAGCTCAGAACCTAAAGTGTCTGAGAGAAACCTCAAGTGTTCTTGTGAATAGCTTTTGATGTAATTTAAATACCTCAGCGTAAAACTTCAAGAAGTAGTAAACTTGAAAGTTATAGAATTCAGAAGTGTTTTTTTCACTTCAAATATAACTCCTCAGTAGGGATTATTTTTTTTTACACGATACCAAAGCATATGCCAAAATATGCAACAGGAGATGTATTCTGGAATACAACTGGTGTCTAGAAACGTGGTTTTGAACATATGCTTTCTTATATGTCATACATATGGTGTACTTAGCAATGATTTCCTAATGTGAAGTGCATATACCATGTATATAAACATTTGTATTATATACGAAGTGTGATAGTGATGCTTTGAAATAAATTGTGGTAGCAGCTTAGATGCACGTGTGTGATGTGTGTGGTTGGAGGGTGCAGATGAGCAAAGAGTTACTCCAGTGTGTAATCCTCTTGGAAGGCAGGAGACCAAATGGTCAGGCCAGTGGCTTGGCAGACTCTTGAGTTCTTGCCTCTGCCTTTCTGTGTGACTTGAGAAAGTCGCGGGTAGTGGTTCCCTCTTTCAGTCTGGCCTGACCTCAGAGCTCAGGATGATGAAGCTCATCCCCTTCAAAAACCAGAGAGCTCCAGTTGTGACCGTGGAGGTCTTTGAACGTGCGCCGTGGCCCAACTACTGTGACTTGGATGGCAAATTGCAATGGATCACTCTGAGAAATTAATTCCAGGGAATACCCAAGGGATTCTCAGAACAGATGCTTATCAGGTTTGCCCGCTGCTCTTCGGAGGCAGTAAAGAACGTTCCGTGTTTCCACGTAACTGAGCAAGGTGCAGATAACTCATGAGCTAGCTGAGGTGGTGGCTTATGTGATGAAAAAAGCCCCACAGGAACAGATGAGCTGTTGGCCTGGCAGAAGTGCTGCGGTGGCAGCAGAGCTCCCCGTGGCGTGGGCTCATCAGCTGTTTCCACGAATCTGACTGGTTTCCTGCCCTCTGACTCACCTGCCCGAGTGCACCGTGTTCTTGTGCCTCCCTCCAGCCTCCCCAGCAGGAGATCCCCTGCAGGCTGGGCACAGATTCCCTCTGGCTGAAGAAGGGGCTGATCCTGGCACGGCGGAGGGAGGGGAGCTGAAGAGAAGTTGTGTGGCCTCCTCACCCTTTGGAAACCTGAAGCAGCCGGCCAAGGGGCTGGGAGGGAAGCCCTGGCAGGCTGTAATTTGCTGGCTGTTGTGCTGATGTGCACCAGGCTGTGCTGGCTGTACTGCCCTACAACTGTTGACAGTCACTCTGCTCGGTCAGAAGGATCAAGCACAATAATGTTTGATAGGATTGGAGGTGCTGATGGTTTGATTTCCTTGAGGATTTGGGTGTTGGTTGATAACCAGTTTAAATACTGTAGATATTTCATTCTCAATAAAGGAATAGCCACTTTTTTAATTGCCATGCTGAGTCTTGTCCCTCTCCTGTGAGAAACCCACTTGGATTTATTTTTTTTAGTTCTGATCCTCCTTAAAATGACAGGAAGTAGTTAAAAATAGGCAGAGACTCTCAAATTGGCGCTGCCTTCTGCCCACACTTGTCTTCCTACAGGCCAGAAATGAAACTTTCCCTTCTCAAAGGTACAGGCTTTTGTCACAAAGCAAGTTCCTGTTACTCAACCATTCAGATTTCCCCTTTTTCACTCAAGAGAGACAGCCTGAGCTGTGCAGCTTCATCTAAGCTGATAAAAACAGGGCTGGACTGGAAATTTATTTCTTTTTCAGTAAGCTGAGGTGTGAGTTCTTTTGTTCTGCAAACCAGTGATGGCTCTGGTTTTATTGGGAACTGTACTGGCAGTTACTGAGTCCTTAGTCAACCTATGATTTATAGATCAAATGCATCTTGGTTTCCATAGAGCCCTGATTTAGGAAGCCACTTCATGATGTGCAACCCTGTCTGTGTGAATATTGTCACTGAAATTTGGCCTTTTGATATGAAGAGAGGAAAATCAGAGGAATTACTGCTCAGTTTTACAGATGGGTCTTGAATTCCTGGGTGAGAATAACACCATTTCAGGATGAGGTGACAGCAGACTTGACAGCTAAGTGATGTATGTCATGTTTCACCAGTTCTTATTTTCAAAAACACTACAGGTTTGTAAGTTTATGGTTTTATGTTCACTTCCTCCTTTGTCTCTTTTTGTCTGCGTGTTTTGTTTTCCCCTGCAAACACACGATAAGTTTCTGCTACTGTGGCTACCCCAGATCGTTTATCTCCTGCATTTTCTCTTCACATTCTCCTTAGAAGCTCATCAACGTGACTCAGGTTTGCCATGAGAGACTTAAGAAAGGTCACATCCGCTCACAGACGCTGTGCCAAGTGCTATGCTGGAAAGGAAATAGCTTGGGAACATCAGGGACTTGGGGGTTTTGCTTCTGTCTGGTTTGGTTTCCCTCTATGAAGTGTCACAGCACTACCTGGTCTCTGGGCTGCTGGGATGGTCTGGGAGGAGCTTTGGTGGCCAGGCCCTGCAGACAACCCAGAGAGGTGACTGCAAGGCTAAGGCAGAGCTCTGATGAGAGCGTGGAATGGAAGGGTAGAATTGTTTTGGTTGGAAGAGACCATAAAGATAGAGTCCAACTGTAAACCCAGCACTGCCAGGTGACCCCTGGACCCTGGCCCTCAGCACCACATCTCCATGCCTTTTAAATGCATCTGGGGTGGGGACTCTGCTTCCCTGGGCAGCCTGTTCCAGAGCTTAACAACCTTTACAGTGAAGAAAATTTTCCTGATGTCCAACCTCAACCTCTCCTGGTGCAAGTTGGGGCTGTTTTCTCTCATCATGTGCTCGAAGGAAGGAGCCAGAGCGCTTTGCGAAGCCCTCATTGTTTCAGGGTGAGAATTGAACCTGTTTAGGGAGCCCAAGTGTGGCACTGCCTGACTCCTGCACCCCAGGGTGTACCTGTGACAGGTCTGCAGGGCAATAATTCTCCCCGAGGACCAGCATTGGGCACTGTCTGGTGACACCCCAAGATCTGGAAGCCCCTGGGGTAGCCAGTCCTAGTCACTGCAAGATCTCAACGCTGGTCTAAAAGTCAGCAGAGCTGGAAAGACCACGACTTTGTCTTCTAGTTTCAGGCTGCAGATAAATTGTCTTTCAGCTTCTTTTTACCCCAGTCCTTGGACAGAGCCGGGTGAGCTGTCACCACTCATGTGGTGTCCCCATGGGGAGGGGATGTTCCTGTGCTCCCTCTGTCGCCAGCTTCACCGTGCGCTTGCTGCAGACGTGCACCCCATGTGCTGACTCTTCCTCTACACCCATCAGACCCATCAGGTTGTTTCTAAACGGCATAGACAAGTTCTGTACACCAGAGTGGGAATCCTGGAGCTAGCAAGAGGGTTTTCTACAGGAGGCAACTGCTGAGATGGGGCTTACGAGGCAATTTATACGTAACAAACATCGTTAGTCATACAGAAATTGTGTAGATTTCCTGTGAACAGCCTCTTGTAGGAGAACTGCTTGGCTTCTTTGGTCACCCATTATGGGTAATCAGCAAAATCTCAATGGCAGGAAACCAGATACTTGCCCTGGTGATGATAGTCTCATAGCTGGCGGGAGGTCCAAGCAGTGTTTGTAAAACCATGGGAGTTGCAAGAGCTAACTAAGCATCTGAGGAGTGGTTACGCTCTTCCTTTGTTTGATTTTTCTTCTTTCCAGCAGGTTAGTAATTTGGGCAGTTCAGCAAACTGCTGACTGCAGTGGCCCCAAGCAACCAGGCAAGTGTGAAACGAGGCGCCTGGTGATGTGGAAAATACTCAGCTTGCAGTTGGGTGGCCCTAAGGTGGGTAAAAGCAGAATTCACAGCCAGTTCTGTAAATGCTGTTAGGAGTGTGTGCCCTGAAGACAGAGGCACAGCTTACCACACCAGTGCACTTCAGTGGGTGGTTCTTCCTTCTGATCTCAATGATGAGCACTCCTGGTGCTGCCCATGCAGGTCATGGTAGCACAGAGGAAGGAGGAGGGATTAGGAGCTCTGTAACATCTTTTCTTCTGTTCCATCACAGTGTGCACTCGGGTTTCGGCTGTGCTTTGCCCTGAGCTATGTAGAGTGTGGGCAAGTGTGGCTGGAAGAGAGTCCTGTCTTATGGGGAGGGAAGGAGTGTTTGGGGCCTTTTGCCACAGGGCTTTCTGTCCCTGCCTTCCTTTGCTGAAGGGAGGAGAAGAAAGCAATCTTCCCCAGGTCTCCTGACACAGTGAAGCCCCACACTCAGAACTGAGGTTCATTTCTTGGAGACAGTCACAAAAGATGAAGACCTCTTCATCTAAGACTGAGAAACTAGAGCCTGGCATGCAAGAGAGCCTTTGGTTCAAGCTCCAGTACAAGCCCTTGCAGAATCTCCCTTCAGAGGGATGGTAGCAGCAGCATTTGGATGCTCTATTTTAGTGGCAACAGGATTCTGACCCCTGGGGAACTTCTGAATATCTCTGCCCCAGCTTCTTCTCTTTGCCTGCTGAAGACCCTGCTCTGTCTGCTGTGTCTCCCTGCTCTGTGCAAAGGAGAAGGTGCTTTGTGATAGATGTGCTCAGAGACCAAATGACTTCCAATGGCCTTTTAACCCTTGGGATTGTAACTCTGAACCCAGGTTACATGGGTTAAAAGGAGCTCTGCAGGCCACAGAACCTCTGCTCGTGTCAAGGTCAAGATTGGAAGAATTCATCATTTCTGAAACATCTTGGTCAAGTATTGTCTAGTGAACCCTGTAGCTGCTGCTGAATAAAACAAAAATAGCCAGGTGCTGGGGAGGTGAGAAGTGCTGCTTATCGATGACTGAAATAGTGATTTGTTCTACCAATAGGTGCAGGCAGAGCTGGAAACCCACCCAGAGCCAGCAGCAGCGTGGAACCCAGCAGCACTGAAGTGCAGCACGTGCAGCTCTGAGCACGAAAGGGGTTGGCAGATGAAATGTCACTACCTTGCATCAGAGACAGGTAAGATTAGCTTTAGAAAACCCCCAAAGATTTTATAGCCAGATAGCCACATTGTCTCTGAAAGGTCACTGCTGACTCTAGAGAATTAGACTTGGCACAGCTATTGCCTGTGACCTGACTGTAAATGTTCCATCAGCTGGCAGCGTCTGTGTGACTCTAATGCTTGAATGAGAATGAAAACATCTACAGACTGATTCAGAAAAAAAATAACATTCAAAAAAAGATAGAAGGAAATCAGTTATTAGTTGCTATTCTCACAAACATCAAGTAATAGATGTCCCAGGTGCTGCCTGGGCTTAGAGTTCCCTTGGCTACTACCTGCCAGTTTTCCAGTTGTCTTCATAGGACCTTTGGAGGTCCCTTCTCTATTGCTGCATTTATGACCCTGAGCAAAAGCCTGATTAATGTTCATATTTGGTAATTAGTCAGTGCTAGTTAATAATGGTCCTCTGTGAGCATCAGGGGAGCAGCCAGTTCCTCCACCTGGAACCCCTGCACTGTTCTTGTCCCTTCTGATAGTCATGGTCTAGGCTGTGGCTACTGCTGTGCTTCTAAAGATGGAGAAAATAAAGTGCCAGGAGACTTAAGTGTGGTGCCTAACTTAGAGACCTGGTCTCCTACCACTCAGGTCGTTCTGTTAGTTATAAAATAACCCATCCCAGCTGCTGCTGGAAGTAACAGATCTTACTGCTGGTTAGTGAGCAGCATTAGTTACCAGTGGCTTGTGTGCCAGATATTCCAGGGTATGGCCTGGATGTGTAACTTCCAGAAGTGAGGCTAAACGACTCCCATCTCCTCAGGGCCTCAGCTTTGGCATCAGAAGAACTGCCAGGGTCCTCACAGAGTCTGTCTCCTTCACATCGTTATTGCCAGTGGGACTCCACCCAGGGTGCAGGTACAAAGAACAACACCTTAAGGAAGTTCTGGGGAGCCTGAGCTGCACCCCTGGGCAAGTCCCCCAGCAACATGCAGAGCTGATCCCATCTCTCCTCTTCCTGAGCTACATTTTTCCTCTGCACACCTCTTGAATAAAAAGATTTGCCAGGGTTCCTCCTAAGACCATCTGTGACATGTTCCATCATTTCTGTCACTGTTACCAGCTACTCTAAGAGGGTTTGCAGCCCTTTTATGTTTGCACACTATCTTGTAATGAAACTTGAAGCACCTTGACCTCAAAGTCTGGTGCTGCTGGGACGATGAAGAAATCTTGATTTCAAGAAATGTGGCTTTCCCTCATTGGTATTTTGTTCTTGGTTTTATTCATGTGGTTGAGATAAAACACCTCTTTCACAGAATGAGCCAGGAAAGCTTTGGGTTGAATGGGCCATAAAGGTCATAACCAACTGGTCTGCAGAGTCCAAGGGCTTTGGTTAATAACTTGTCTTCATCATAAGGCTCTGCAGAGTTCTGACAAAGATGAGACAAAGCTTTGTGTGCTCTGAGTGCACCCTGTTTTCTGTGCAAGGGCAGCCCCCTGACCAGTGCCTGTAAACCTCCCCATCCCCCTGGTGCATTGTGGTGATGCTGCTTGGAAGAGCTTGTGGAAGGAATCCTGACTTGGGGGGACTGAACCCAAGAACCGTGGTGTCCAGGATGCCCCTCAGCCCAGCCAGGCAGCAATTCCTCAGGCAGCCTGCCTGCTTTTCCAGCACAGCATGACAAGTGTGAGGAGCAGCTCTCTGTGGGAAGAGCAGGGGATCTCCTGAGTGGCAGAAGTACAAAGGAGGAGGGGTTTAGTTTCTGAAACAAAACAGTTGGCCTTCTAGGGGTATTACAAGGGAAAAACTGGCAGCAGAGACTGGTGTCTTTTGCCTGCCTGCAGCTAGTTTGGATGTCATCCTTTGATAGAAAGGTTCCACCCAGTGCATTCAAGAGCACAAGCAGCTTTGCAGCATACATTTTTAAACCTGGAAGGGTCTGTCCCATACCAAACCTGCCTGGTTGTTTCCAACCCATGAGAGGAACACAGGTAGATCCCTGAATAGACCAAAGGCTAAGTGAAGAGCGTGTTGAGTGACCTACTCTTTGAGATCCATAGATGAATTATCCAGAAGAAAGTGTAGAACACACTGAAGGGTGATGGTGGTGCTGTGTGGGAAGTTTATTCAGGTTTCATTGGCTGTGTCTTAAGTGAAGGAATTAAGAGGCCCAGTGTCAAATGCTGTAGGTGTGGCATTTTCTAGAGACCCTTATCTCTTCACAGGTCTGACTCTCCTCTGCTTTGACCTATTTGTCATCACATGAAGTGTAGAAAAGAACCCATTAAAAATGGCTTCTGCCCCAGAATTCATCTCTTCTGTTGAGAATAAGGTTGGATTTTAAATATCTTCACTGTGCACATGAGCCACTGGTACCTAATGCTGCTCAATAACCTAAAAGCAACCACAAGCTGCAGGGATAGAGGCAAACCCTGGGGTACAGTGGAAATAGAGAAGGTGTGGGGAAGCAGGGAAGGTGTCTATGCCTAGAGCAGAGATGGAACTCTGCAGGTACATTCTGGAATGGAAAGCCAGCAGCAGGTGATGGTTGCAGGCAGCACATCTGAGCCGTGTGCAGTTTTGCTGAGCAGCTGCATTTTGTTACCTAAATCCCAGGGTGAGGGGTTCAGAGGAGCTCTACGTGTCTCTAAAGAGCCCATTGCAGCTATTTCCAGCTTTGGTCCCAGGAGTGATCTTGGGAATGACACTTTTCTTTCCCTTGGTTTCCTGGTAACCATCTGGAGTTGCATCATCTGTGGGAAAGAACTGAAAAGTCTCCTGATGCAGTGTGAGGGAAGGTGAAAACAATTAACAGATGGACTAGAGGGAGTAGATGACCTCTAGAGGTCCCTTCCAGCCCAGACATTTCTGTGATGCTATGATTCTAGAATCAGAACAGGAAAATCTGAGTGGATGGCTGGACTTGCTACACAATAATACAGCCTGAAAGTTAAATCCTTGAAGGCTTCTAAATACATTAGGAAGTCAAAGTTCACATGCTGATTGATTTTGCATTAATTTTCAATTGTACATTGCCTTGCAAAACTATTTGAAAATCAAACTACATGATGCTACCTCTTGCTTCTAAGCTACTGCTCTTACTGGAGTCACTGGTGTGGTTTCGTAGCTGTGCTTTTTTAAGAGTTTGATGACATCAAATAAAGTCTTTTCCCCACCCCTAAAGAAAAAGGAAGAGCTCAGCCACAAAAAGCACAGTGCCTTCCCACAGGGTCAGGGGGGAGAGAACTTTTGCAGGGAAGTCCTGCTAGAAGCTTGTGTAGCTCAAGACATGACTGAACAGGCAAGCGAAGCCAGTCGCCTCAAGATCCGAGTGTGCTTGTTGCTGGTGATGTGGCAATGGACACAGCAAACTCTGGCTACCCCCTGCCAGAATGGTGAGCTGAGAACCATCAGCAAAGACAAGCAGAAATGCTGCCCTAAATGCATCTTAAAGGCAGGTAAGGGAATGATGTG
Source organism: Chloroceryle aenea (assembly GCA_013399075.1). Classification (NCBI taxonomy): domain Eukaryota; kingdom Metazoa; phylum Chordata; class Aves; order Coraciiformes; family Cerylidae; genus Chloroceryle; species Chloroceryle aenea. The sequence continues at coordinate 199,831 of VWZY01010808.1, forward strand.
TGTGTCTTCTGTTTGTCAACGTTGCTTTACGTCAACCAGCGTGAGCAGGTGTGGGGAACAGGGGGATGTGTGTGTGTGTATCTTGAGTAACTGTATGTGGAAAATAAAATTAGCAAGGGCTTCCCTCCTGCCCCTGAAATTCCTGATGTGCCATAGCTATAAACTCAGAGCACACTGGTGGTTCAGGTTTGTTATGTGCCTATACTTGATACTCTGCAGAGAGAAAGGGAAAGCAAAGCTCTCGTGAGTTGGTCTTGCTCACAGGGAAAGAAAGTGTTCACTTAATGCTGATTCTGAGCCCTTGCTCCATTTGGATGTGGTTTCAAAGTCTGTGCCTTTCCGAGGGGATGCAGGGAGTGGTGCCCTCTGTAAGGCTGTCCTTTGCTGTTGGTGCTTCTGAAGAGCATCCCACTTCACTCCCTGCATTCTGCTTACCTGTGCTTGTCCCAGAAGCAGATGCAGGTCTCAGGTGGACATTAGTTTCAGTAGCCTGTTCTGACTTGTATTCCTGCCTGATCTTAGGGAATATGCAGCTGTTTGTATGACCTACAGCAAGGAATGCCCCCTCCTTTGGTCTGTCTTGAAGCAGGGCTGCTGGAAGCCTGGTCCACCTAGGATGGTAGCACTGTTGTCCAGCAGGTTGGCAGCAGCATTAGCTGAGAAGTTACAGCTATCACTGGTGCTTAGGTAGGAGTCAGTGGCTTGAATACATCTGCCTGGAATATATCTGACAGCAAGGACAGTGCCTTCCCTGGGGAAGGAGTGAGTGGACACAGGAGATTTGTGGGCATGAGCAATAAACTGGTGAAGAGCTGTGGAATCCTCACTGGTGTGGAGACCCCTGGGTATTCCCCAACTCACCCACTAGTAATAGGCAGAAAGAAGCATCCCCAGGCTGCTGCTTTTTTTTTTTGCTTCATTATGTTTTGAAGACCAGTGAAAGGAAGCCAGTGGGCAGAGGAAGGTGTGGGTAGTTCCCTGGTGGCCCTGTGCATTCCATCACTAACATCAGGAGATAATCTTTGCCCGATCTCTGCTACTCACTGGGGGTTTTAAGCATGCTCTTGAACTGGGCAGCATTCCCCTCGATTTTTTTAAGGTTATACAGCTTCCTGGTTGAACAGCACTTTCCTTCACCTGCCTGAGGGACTGCTCAAAGCTGGGATCAGTATATGTGATCAATCCTTTGCTTTTGTGAGCCCAGGAGCCTCTCGGAGTTAGAGATGATTTTTTTTTTCAGTGCAAAGCAAAGTTCCTAACGGGACTCCTCTAGAAATGGAATAACAGAGGGAATGCTGCTTTTATGGTTTCGGTTTAAC
>VWZY01010808.1:205815-228289 GCA_013399075.1 Chloroceryle aenea
TTTGGTTTGGGTTTTTCTCATTGATATATATATTATTTTTTTTTAAACTTTGTTTGGGACCAGGGACCCTTCTTGTTCTTATTCCTCTTTGCATCTTCTGCACTTATCTCTGTGCTGCTCCCACGGATGGATGCGTGTGTAGAAGACCAGCATCCCACCATCAACCCCCTCAGTGGTGCAGGAGAGGCAGTAGTACCCACAGGACACTCTTACAGCTTTCACAGGCCATCCACACTTCCAAGGTGTGCCCCGAGCAGAGAGCAGAAGTTCTTCCCTCTGAGGGTGGTGAGACACTGGAACAGGTTACCCCGGGAAGCTGTGGATGCTCCATCACTGCATGTGTTCAAGGCCAGGTTGGATGGGGCTTTGAGCACCCTGGTCTGGTGGGAGGTGTCCCTGCCCATGGCAGGGGCTTGGAACAAGATGATCTTTAAAGGCCATTCCAACCCAAACTGGTCTGTGATTAATTTTATGATTCATGGACATGGTTTTATTGCTGGATCTTTCTTCAGCCATTATGTGAAGAGGAGTTATCTTGGCTTTTTTCCTTTTTACCTTTTTTTGTTTGTTTTATGCAGTGGAGAATCTTGTAACTGGGTGAAATAATTGTAAGGGAAAATGAAGTGCAAGGAGTTTTGCTTATTGCCTGTAACATATTCCTCTGTAATCGTGGCTTTAATGTTGTAGCTTCTCTGTTATTGTTCTTCAAGCACCTGACATCCCTATTGTACCTTAGCTTCCCCTTCTTGTAGAGCAGGAGCAGTGAGACTTCTCAACTCACAGAGGCAGTTGTGAGATGTAATTAGTGCTTTCAAGGTCCTTTTGCCTTCTTTGATCCTCTTATTGCTAATTCTCCAGTCACGGAGAATTTTTCCCATAGATACCCCTATGTGAAATTCACTTTACAAAGACCTGAGCTTCCTTCCAGTGCTTTGGGAAACGTGCAGAGTGGACTGGAGATTGAGCCAAGGAAAAGCAAAAGCATTGGACTGGATGAAAGAGGATGACTTTTGTGAAGTGTGAGACTCTCTGCCTGGGAAGCAGTTTCTCTGTAGGATTTACTATACTCAGAACTCTGGCTACTAAAGCCACTTCTTACTACTCCTGCTATGCTGGCCATATTTATTCTTAGCTTTGTATTGACCCTTTTTGTTTTTGTTTTTCTTTAATGTTTTCAACAAGATTTCTGTTTGTGACCTTTTGTAAAGGTGAAATAAACTTAAAAAAACCCTGAAGGAAGTGCTTAGGTGATGTAATCAACCAAATTGGAAAGGTAGAGTTTTATTCTTTAGGTTGTCCCAGTGTTCTTGAGTGCACTTAGCTTTTCTTTCCCAGTTCACTTCCCCTCTCTTACAGAACTCTGGGTATTTCATCACTGTCACCCCAACCAAATTCTTCTGTCATTGAATTTTAGATTGAGGCACTTGCACTTTTTCTTTCCCCTTTTTAAGCAAGTGGTTTAACATTTCCTGGCTGCTGGTTAAACCAGCTTTTCAGCTACCCACCACTGAAATGGCAGGAAGCTGTGGCTGACAATTTATTCTGTTCCCAACAGAGACAGAGAAGTAGTGACATTCTGCGTGGAAAAAAAAATAATAAAAATTAAATTCAACAGAGCTTGCTGCTTGGGGAATGAAAGATTTGAGTGGCTGGTGGAAGTCTGTGCCTCTGGTGACATGCAGCGAGTCTTGGGGAGGTGTACAAGGCTTTGTGGGCAGGGGGTGTTGGATAGCCAGCAGTGCTGCCAGTTAATACTGAAAGCTGAAGAGCAGAGCCATATTATTCACTGGAAATTTGCACAGTGGCCTTTTGGGTTTCTGTTTGCCTACCTTGAAGAACAGTTCCACCTCCTGCTTACCCAACCACCTGACTTTATGGCTGCTTACTGATGGGAAAAACAACCAGTTTCCTGACTTCTGAAAGCTCCAGTTCAGAGGGAAAAACCCCAAGTGTGAATCATTTAAGCCTAGGAGAATTTCAGTCAAAGAGCTGTTCTGTGCATCAAAGCAAATGAAAAAGCCATTGGCTCAGAGCAGTGAGCTCGTCAGAAAACACTCCAGCTAAGTTTCTGTTTTGAAAGAATTCAGCCCCTGCTGGAAGTGCTCTTTTTTTAACTCTCCACTGATATTGTACCGGCCAAATGGCTGAGTTTTTAGCAGGAGAAAAATGGGTTTGAAGGTCTGGGTTGCACTTTCTCCCTCCAAAGTGAGAGCCTGCGCGTGGCTGCGTTCAGTGGCAGTCCCCTCCTGCCACCTTGTGCCCCGTGGGGATGCTGCACTGTGCCACAGTCAGCAGGGAGCAAAGAGGAAATCTTTGTTTTGTGACTGTGACCAAGAGGAAGTATTTTCTTCTTTCTTTTTTTCTTTGGTCTATTCTTTTTAGCAGTGTAGTAATTACATCTCAGGAACAAAAACGCTCAGTAATATTTCTCAAATCTCAGAGTAGCAGCTGCAAATTTGTGTGCAGCCACTTTGCTCACCTCGAGCATATTTGGAGTCATCTTTGGAAAGCAAACGCAGCCACTGAGTTTCAGTCTCAAGCACTAGATGTGTCATGTGTTTGTGTGGAGCTGACAGGTTGGTTTTTTTCATGTGCTCCCCAAACTGCTACCTGCCTGGTCCTGCCTGTCCTCAGGAGCTCCACCTCATCCTAGCCTGGTCCTGCAGACCCAGCCCGCCTGGTGCTCAGGCTGCAGCATTCCACGCTTGGTCAGCAGCTCCCCAGTCCACAGATGCTCGCTTCCAACTGGTGCTGCAGTCACAGGAGCTCATGAACGTGCCTGAACCACAGTCAGTCAGGGTAAGCACAGGAGGGGAAGGAAACACACACGTACCCTTCAGCTTCCTGCTGTTGAAATTCCTCTTGGGTTAGAAGCAGCAGCACCCGAGATGCAAAAGCATCTCCTGTTGGCTTTAAACCTCTCTCCCTTCCTCCCCCATCTCCTTGGTCCCCCCAGCATCAGTGTTTCCCTCTAAGATGTTGGCCTGCTGTGGTAAGTGCTGCTGCTTGGCTGTCACCTCAGGGAGGTGAAAAGAAAGAGAAAGAAGGGAAAATGAAAGAGGCTCTTAAAATAATGTGGTTAAATGTGCAAGACAGCGAGGACCTAATGAGTGCAGCAACGAATGATGGGACAAACTGGGGGGTTGCCACTGTTAAGAATTAGTTTCTGTCTTTGCAGCTTCTCTTTCTGCCTCTGGTTTGTTTGTTTTTTTATCAGGACTGTGTGTAAAAAGTTTGACCTGATTCTGGTTTACACTGGTGAGACCACCAGTGGTTTGAAGAGGGATACTTAGAGAAATGGTTACTGGTTTTCCTCTCGAGGCTGATACCTGTTTGTTTACATAAGGTGGAAATGAGGTCAACATGCCCAGCACAGACAAGTTTACCTTTTATTTTCTTTTCTACATCTTCTGAACGCTTGCTCAGAGGGTTTTTCCAGGATGGTCGAGGTGTGGTACAGTGAGAACTATTGACAATTCTTTCTGGGCACCAAGGCAACCTTTTCTCTAGAGCAACGAGGCTTCTCAGAAGAGTTCTCCAGCACTTTGGCAGCTCTCTGGCTGAAGGAGCTGGTACTGCCCGTGTGTGGCCGCAGATACCGAGCTGTACCCGGGCCAGTTCTGAGCTTTGAGGGTGGTTTCTGGCCGAGTTCTGCAGCATCCTCGTGGTAGAGAAGCACAAATTGGCGCAGTGTCTCTAAAGGCAAAATGCTCTGGCCTTTGAGGCGCTTGTTGAAAACCTCAAGAACCAGATCTGGAAAAGAAGATGCGTGTGATGAGATGGTCTCAGTGTTAAAATACACCCAAGCTGTCATCTGTCTGCAAAAGGCAGCTCTGGGTGCGTGGGAAGGATGAGGAGGGAGAAGGGGAAGTGGTTTCCAACCACTTCTGTGGCATCTGTGGACCACGACTGCTATAAAGGAAGAGGACAAGCAACGGAGCACCAGCGATGGGCTGAAATTGGCCACCCTGGGGTTTTTGCACTTACCCAGACTCTCGTGGACTACAGCTGGGATGATGTCTCTCAAGACTTGGCAGTCGGTGTGCAGGGCTGGGTTTGCATTCATCTCCAGAAGCCAGACCTAGGAGAGGTTATAAAGAATCCAGGACCTATTTTGATTTGAGGGATCCAAACTAAGTAAACACAGTACTGAGTTTTCAGTGAGCCCTTGGCTCTGCTTTCCTGGGTAAGCTTTACTGTCAGGTAGGAGCCATGTAGGATTCTGATTTTATGCAGCTAGTTTCATCTCCATTGCTCTTTGAGATGCCAAGGTCTGAAGCTACAAGCTGCAGAACACGATGGACCAGTTACAAATTGGTGTGAAACAAAGCAATTGACTTCCATGTAATTCTGGTTGCTATTTCTTTTCCCTATAGGTTTTGTTGTTCCTTCCAGAGAAGAATTGGAAAAGCTGCTCAAGAAAAACCCTGCTTTGCAGATGCCAACAGAGGGCACCTAAGTTACATACATTTTTCTTGGCAAAATCCTCAGCGAGTGTTCTTTTTCTTCTTAAGGTTCATAAGATTTTGTGCTGACAGACAAACTCAATGAACCTTTATAATTATCCTGGATGAGGTTTTGGTTTCTTTGCCTTCAGACCAAGTAAAACTGGCAAGCAGGAGGAAGAACGTTCTCTGTGACATCTGCCATGCTGTTCATCTTCTTCGTTCCCCATTATTGTACTGGCTTGAGTGCCTCACTGTTTTTAAATGCTCTTCACCTCTCAACACCCAGGGCAAGTTAATAAACGCCCTTTGCTCTATTTCAGGAAGAGCAGAGAGAATAAAGCCCAGAATCACCCTATCTGTGGGAATATCTGTAACTCTGATGGGTATCTCATGTAGAATGAGGTTCCTGTGCTTCTCCCAGCAGCTGGCCTTGCTCAGAATTCCCTAGCAAACCTCAGATAAAGAAAGGAGACCAAACCCCAGAACGTCTGCAGCCTCTGTCAGAAGAGCTGCTCTGGGTGTTTCTGGGGATGAAGAGGTTGCTGCTCCCTGCAGCCTGACAGTGCAACCCTGTCTTCTATCACATCTTGACCTTGCTCTGTCAAGACATCACGGGTAGGTTTAAAAACTTGAAATAGTAGAATTTGTCCATAGGCTGTGGAACAACATGGATTGACCATTGAATCCTGCATTAAACCAGAGTCTGAGGCCTCATTTCTTGTTCTTTGTGTGGTGCTAGGTGCAGGCTCAGCATCTGGTGTGATATCTGTGGCAGTCTCATTGCTGTGGAGCCATCCTTAGAGCAGCACTTCAGGCTCCATCACATGATGGCTAACAAACGGTGTAAGACCTGTCCTAAGGGTCCCCTCCTTGCTGCCATGGTCCATGGTAAGAGCTGGTGAGCAGGAAGTGTGTGACTGAGCCAGAGTTTTGTTCTGTTTATGATGAAAACCCCATTCAGTTTGGGTCTTTGCTGGAGGTCAGCAGGTGGAAGGTAAACACCCTGCTGTGGTCTCAGGGAGAGGGAGGGCATCTCACCTTGCCCCCAAAGGCTCCAGCTGACTTGATGGCCAGGACTGAACAGGAACATCTCTCTACATCAAAACCTGCTCCTAGGGAGGATGGCTGCAACATGCTTCAAAGCCCAGAGCTCTCCACAGCCCGGCTGTCGTCTTCTGCCTTTGTGTAGGTACCCAGGGAGCCTGACCTCTGGCTGGAGCTTTAAACAGCACCAAAATACCAGCCAGAAATAGGAATAAAAGAGCTTGTTCTGTAGCTGTGTGGACATAGCTGAAGCCACACACATGGTCACAGACCAAGCCCTGGAAGATCTGCTCAGATGCTGCTGACCCAGAAAGAAGCCTGCTTAGTAACAGTGGAGACCACAGGCTCAGGCAGTGAGGCTCCAGGGTTTCCAGTCTTAACAAGCTTTTATCAGCCTTTTTTAATCATCGTGACCTGGGCTGGGCACGGCCAACTCTGTAGTATCCGTGTGGCAGCTCCTCCTCCCCGGGAGGATGAAAAGCTGTCATTCAAATCAAAGGGACCACCCCTGCTCTAGCTGGGGTTTGAGCGTTATCTGCATTTATGGACATTGTCACCATTGGCAAGTGGCTTATCTGCCTTCGGTCTGCTCTGTGCTGGGAGATAGCTGAATCCCTTGGTGGCAGATAAAACATTTCCACGTCTGTCTTCCCAGCATACCTGCGAGGCAGGCTCTGTGGCGGGGCTGATGCAATGCTTTCTGAAAGCAGGTGCCTTAAGTGTTTAAACAGCACCGTCCTAAGCTGGGTACTGACTTAGGCATTTACAACGCAGCACAAGGAAGCTCCAGGAAACATCAGGAAAAAAGCCAACAGCGGCAAAACCACATCCATCACTTTTACTCCCTCTCCTCTTAAAGTGCTTCGCTTGTTTCTCAGCTTACACAGGAGTGGGCAAAGCTCTACAGAAAGCTGAGGCTTCTCGGCAGGCTCTGCTTTCATAGGCTATGCTTCTAAGAACTCTGAGGCAGGAAAACACCTTCCAAGGACTGAATCAGGATGCTGCAGGGCCTTCAGGAATTATTAGGAGTGATGTATTGATATCTGGGCCAAATAAGAGGGAAAGGCATGATGAGCTCTAGGACTGAACAGGCAAGATCAGATCAGGTTAAAGCAGCATAAAGAAGACTCTGCACGTGTCATTAAATAGAGTGACGTGGAGAGTAAGTTTGAATAGCAGAATAAGAAAGAACAAGCACCAATAAAAGAGCAGGTTTGTTGCACCCCAGCAAGGTCAAGAGGAGATGGACCAACCACATTTCCACATTACTGTCTCTCAAAGGGAAGTTCCAGGTTCTGACTGGCTCTGTCAGCACGAAGTGTCCAGAAACCCTCATCACTCTTACGGACAATACTTGTCAAGGACCAGATTTTGTTTCTCTCTCCATATGTAAAATACATGAGGGTGTAATGGTCTGTAAATGCTGAAGATTTTAACTAGCCAAGTAGGACTTGCCACAATAGAGTGATACTGGATCTTTTATTCTACTTAAAGTTTACACAGCCGGGGTTCTTCGTGCCAACCTTGCAAAAGACAATTCCCACTGAAATCTGAGAAGCACCAGTTTTGTGTCTTTGCCATTTACTCCCCCTTGCCATTGACTTCCCGGACAAAGGAGTCTATTGTTCGGGTGCCTTACCCACTGCTGCATACATTAATTCCACTCTTTCATAGGGTTTGCTGTTCCCACTGCCCTTTGCTGGAATATGTTTGAGTTCCTTTCTGCTTTAGCAACAGCAGAATCTGCCAGATGGCTTTCTGTTACCTGCAAGCCAGGTGGTTTTGAAGGACTGTGCTGCACTGAAAGCACCTCAATCACTGGGGTTAACATTTCCCTTTCTTCTGCCTTTTCTTGTCCCTGTTTCATTCACTCCCTACAAGTCTGAACTGTAATTCTAGCAGATGACCTATTGCTAAATGGTGAACCATCAGTGACCGTGGAGATGCTGATGCTGATCAATAACAACTGATCCTTCAGTATGCTGAGGGCAAGATCTTCGTTGTCTTTGACAGGTACTCAGCCAGTGTGAATCCCTACACTTCATCTGATGTCAGAGGCATTACATGCTGATTGATGCTGGCTGATCATCTGCTTTGGTTTCTGGAGAAAGATAAAACTGAGTGGCCATTAAAATTCCCGTGCTTTGCACTATGAAGTTCTGCACAGAGCAATTTCACCTGCAGTACTTTTCTTCCCATCCCGAGCTGTTAATGCTTGGGTTTCTCTGTGCAGTAAATGTGCAGGCAGTGAAGGTGCCTTGATCCTGGACAATGGAGCTGGAGGAAAAAATTAATCCTGCACTTCAGAGCTGACTGTCTGAGTGTTCCATTTAATTCTTAGCACCACAGCCTGTGTCAGCTGTGCTGTACTGCTGGCATGGGACATCTGGCCAATAGCAGATTTGGTGTTTGAGGAGATGGTATTCATACCTTAAAGTTCTCATCAATTAAGAAGTCACAGCCGATGAGATCAAAGTAGCCCAGTTTGCGATCCAGTTTGGGCTTGGCCGCCAGGAAGCTCTGCAGCATGATCTGCTGCATCCTTTCCTGAAATGGAAAACAGGGAACGGGGGTGACTCGTCGTGACAAATGCCCTGGGCACCAGTCAGAGCTGTCCTCTTGGCTTAGGGACAGTTTTCCTTCCCCTGCTTCCAGGAGAGCTGCTCTTTAGCCTTGCAAGGCTGTTGCATTTTGCAGCCCCTACGTCCATCCACTTTGAGTCTCCTGCACTTGGTTCTCCAGGCTGCTGCAGTGGTGTGTGAAGGAATCTTGGCCCTTGGCCCTTCCTCAGAATGAGCTGTCCGTAGAATTTTTAGTGGTTTTAAAGAATATTGACTCCTCTGAGGGCAGTGAGCTGAACATGGCCATTTCTGGCAGTGGTGGCTCAGAACCCCCTCACTGTGCTGGACTTTGTGTTTTCAAGGCTGAGTTACAGCTACTTGCAGTAGGGGATGCTGAGTTTCACTCAGCCTGGAGATGAAATGCACAGTGGGGGATTTCTTCAGGGAGATGCCATAAAGTAGGCTGAAAAGTTTCTGATCTCCTGGGAAACTTGGAAAATTCAGTCAGGTTTGCTTCTGAGCTGCTTTTCTTGAGAGAAACTGATTTTAACAAAGTTTTTTGCTTTTAAATTTTCTTTGTATTTGACTTTAAACTGCAGCATTTCCAAAATTAACTTGAGAAAGTTGTGCCCTTTGCCCTTTTCTTTTGCACCCCAGCAAGTCATGTGGAGAACAGATGCCTCATTAGACCCAGGCTGAGGAAATGAACTCTCAGGGACTCCGATAATTTCTTCACTTTGTTTCTTCAGTGAGTCAGAAAGCTGGGGAAGAGATCAAGCCAGTTGAGGCTCCTTATCTCTCCTCCATGATAAAAAAAAATAAAGTTCTAAGGCCCTGACACGATATTCATGTAGCAAAACCAGACAGAAAGTGAGCGGTGAGACCAAATCAGACAGGAAAGTGATGACTGGAAGCGTAGTCCCTTGCCAGGCTAAGACCTGGAGAGCTCTCTAACGTGTATTTTACTTTTTAATGCAGGACCACAGCATTGGGCCAGGCACGTGCAGACCATAGCTGCATTTTTCTAGCTAGCATTCCCAGTCACAAGCTCTTTCTCAGCCCGTTTCATTACGGTTAAACCCGTTGTGTCTTTACTTCCATGCTTAGCATCTGCAGATAAATGGTTACCATGGGACCATCAATACCTTCTGGCTCAGGCTGTGTTTCCCTGGGGGCTCCAGGGAGCTGATGAGTTTTCTCCCTGCCCCTGCCCCCCTCATTAGGCAGAGTAGCTCGGCAGGCGCTCGCCTTGCTTACCGTGAACACGGTGAGCGCCCAGTCCCTGGGGAGGCCACTGGTTTTTCTGAACTTCTCGTTAAGGTAGCTGTTGAAATGCTCCATGGGCCACACTGTCTCTTCTTTCAGCTGGCTGTATAGGGAGTTCTTCTTCTGCACGTGCTGAGAGGTGGGGAAGCAGGGCAAAAGGAAAGTTAGTTTTCCAGCAGTGAAGAGTAACTGGGAACCAGCTTGCATGGTGGACATCCAACTGCACTAAGTTGTTCCAGGGGGCTGGAAGAACCTCAGGGTCAGTTTATAGAGATGGAGGGGTTAGAGCCCCTCGGTAGCAGAGCTGCACCTGAGCAAATGTCCTGACTCCCCTCGTATGACACTGGCACAGGCAGGAGTGTGCCCGACCCCGGGGAGGCTGCGGAGACAATGACCCAAGGTCTCTGTCAGAGAAGGGTTTTCTCTGTGTGTGTGTATGGTGTGTCTGGAGCAGGGGCTGGCAGGCACAGCGAGGTGCTTTTGAGTCACAGTCATGATATTCTTGGGATTAAATCTGGTTCTGGTGTCTACATCTGGGAGGGATGTATGGATGTATCCTCAGAGGAAGCCGAGGTGAGGGCTTCCCTCTTCCACTGGCTCATTTGTCCCTATGTCAGCTGGAGTTTATCAGTCATGGGTATTTACATTGTTCACTCAAAGGCAAGGATCAAGGATTTGCCCTGTGAAAGAGCCAAGCTGGCTGCAACTCCATCTGCAGGACAGTTACCCTGAGGCTGCAGAGCTGCTGGTTAGAGACCCTGTCTCTGCTGCCTCTTGTCTTTTGGAAATACAGTAGGAAAATGGCTGATTCCAGGTGGGATGAGAGGGTAGGAAGGGAATCAACTGTCATTTGAGGAAGTCTGGCTTATCTGCTCCTGTAAATTTCGTTTTCCTCCTCCCAGCAGGAGCCCAAGTAGTTTATGTTCTGCTAGTAAACAACTATCCTTTGTTTAATAGCATCTGTGCCATGGGATCCTGCCCGAGCACCTGAATTCCCATGTGGATATCTCTCTAGCTGAGCAAACAGACTATTCCAGGAAAAACAAGCAGTGTACTGATCACAGCAGATATTGCAGGAAGCAGCTCTGGGCTGCTGTCCTGGGCTGTGCTTCTCCAGGAACCATAAAACTCCAACCGAAGTGAGCTTGCCTGAGACCTCTCTAACGTGAGCTTTGCTGGCTCCCAGAACACAGCGTGACACGGGGAGGAGAGAAGGGATTTGAAAGCAAACTGGTTTCTTCCTTCTGGTTCTTTTAATTCTCTTTCATCAGGGCCAGTTTGAACTACTGAAGGGGCTCATTTGGAGGAAAAACTCCGATCTGAGCAAGGAAGGCTTCTGTTTTGTGTGACAAGAGATGTGTGGGGGTACAAGTCAAAACAATCATTCTGTTATTGCTCTTACTAGAGAAGCAAAGAGAGAGATTGAGTAATGATGGCTCTCGAAGAAAGCATCTGCATCTTACATCCTTATGATTATTCTGTTTAAGCACAACAGGATCAACAAAAGCCTTAGCCAAGATTAAGGCTCCTTTGTGCTAGGTAGCTGCAATCAAAGGCTTCTTGCCCTAAGAAGCTTATGGTCTACAGATGCATGAGAGAATAATGGCAGGAAAAAGAGGTCCAGGGAGAGAAATCTTCAAGTTAAGCAGAGAACTGGCCCATAGCCAGAACCTGATTCTGCTTCTCTCAGTCCTGTGGCCACGCCTGACCCTATGCCCATGTCCCTTCCCAGGGTGCCTGGTTGTTGTATGCACGAGGTGTTTCTTTTTAGCCTGCCAAAAGTCTTTTTACTTTTTACTTCCCATCTCTGTCAACCACACCCTGCCCTTCTTCTGGACTCAGTTTACCTGGTTGGTCAGATGAACAGTCAGATCCTCAGAAGCAGCATCATAATTGACACAGGTCAGCCTGATGTAACCCTGAGCAAAAAATAACAGGTAGGGTGCTGTGCAGGCGATGAGGAGGTAAGAGCGGACATCAAACTTCTTCCCCTCCAGGAGCAGAGGCCGGTGGATGTACCTGAGAGAAGAGTTTCAACTCATCACCGACAGGCAGCAGGAATACAGAGCAATTCAAAGCTCACCCCAAACCCCACATTTCGCACCAGGAAACTGGGCTTTGTCCCTTTTCCAACGCTGGTTCCGAGGGGAATGGCAGCAGAGGGCACCCATGGGAGAAAGGCCAGGAAGCTCCTTTTTCCAGAGGAATAGAAGCTGCAAGTCTCAGGAGCAGGAGGTAATTAAAGATTTACTAATATTTACTGGAGAACACACCAAGTTTATGCCTGGACACAAAGAGCCCTTCATGCAGCACCATTGCTTTTATGGCCAGGGTGATGTAAGCTGGGAATTGCTTCCCTTTATCATCAAACGTTGCTGGATCTCTACAGAAATAATGAGCGTGTGCTGGTGAAAGGGTCACTAACAACAGCTTTCCAAGGAGTGTGGAGACCCGTTCTTCAGAGCATAAGCCATTCCTTGCCAGTAGACACCAAGATGAGCTCTAAGATAAGGGCCAACCACTTCTTCCCCTGGCACTGCTGCTTGTCAGGCAGTCGTTCCTCTCTGTGCTACACCAACGGCTGCAGGAACACTCTCCAGGCTATTTCCCAAAGCCTGTAAGAACACCATACCAGTTCTCTGGATCTCTCTTGCCCTTTCCAGGGTGGCCAGCCATTCCTGTGTCGTCAAAAGATGTGTTTGGATGAACGTAACAGGGAATATTGCTGCTTTGGCCAGGGAAGCTCTTGGAAAGCTGCTGCCTGCTGTGTTCTCTTGCAAGGCAAAGCTGCCAAGCCACCACAGCAGAATGCCAGGGAAGTGGCACAGGATCAGCGTGAGGACTTTGCCAGGACATGCCACGCTCACTGCTGCTGATAGCCCTGTGTTATCACGAGTGTATCACGTTGTCACTGCTGGCGTGTGGCGACAGTGCCAGGCTATGTCATGGATGTGTGGGCACCATGAGGCTTCGAGTCCCCTGCGTGCCCAGGGCACACAAAAGGCAGCATCAAAGCCACCTGGGAACTGCAGCTCCCAGGATAAATAATGAAAACATCTTTTTTACATTTCTCTTTGAAAGTTTTATTCACTCACCTCAAAGGACTAAAGTGATTTAATTGTGAGACATTCCTCAATGGAGGGAGGGACACTGAGGCAAAGGGAGGTTGAGTGAGTTGTGTAACATTAAGCAAGTCACATTCAATAGCTGAAACTGTTCTCAATGACTTCTGCTGCCTGATTTTACCCATCCTTTTCCTCTCTTCTGCTCCTCCACCAAACGCTCTTGCCATGGCTGAGAGGGTACATGCTCCCCAGAGAAGAACCTGCATGGTTCCTTTATTCATGCAAGGAATAAAAACTAAAAACCAGCCCAACCCAACTGACTGCTGGCCACCGCCTGTTGATTGAGGTTAGACTTTTGCAGCAGGCAGGCAGAGTTAAAAAGATCTTTGGGCACGAAACAGCTACTGCAGCTGTGCAATGTGTCCAGTGCTAGCTTTGTGTGAGGAGCTGGGATCAGCTCCGATTGGAATGGCTTTGCACAAGGCTTTCTGTATCGAACTCACGCACAGAGCTGCAGCATCTGGCCTTTTGAAGTCATTCTTGAATTTCCAGACAAAGGTAAGCTCAAATCTTTCTGATGAAAAAGATGTACCTTGAAATGACTAAAGTGTGGAGGCAAGACAGGCTAACTAGAGAAGAAGCCTCTCCCCCACAAAATGAAATCTCAGAGGTCGATGAGCTGTGCTGTAAACACATTAAATACCACGGGAGCAATTCAGCTCTCCGAGCCCAGTGTGCTTAACCAAGCACAGGAATTCTACTCACACGTGAAGTCTCAGGCTTTGGTCTCTACCTTTGCACTATTCTTGCCTGGGGACCCTTGTGCAGCACCCTCTTCTTGAGCAGCTGATCCTCAGTGCTGTGGAGCTTGTCCTGAAGGGTGTTGAGAGCAGCTGGATTTTTAAGCAGGAAAATTCCTCGCCCTCGGTTGGAGCAGCTGGGTTTGCAGATCCAAATCTGTCCTTCTGCAGAGAGAATGAGTCTATGATCGTGATGTGTAGGAAACCATGTATGGATACATGTATATGCATACAGGTGCCTGCAGACAGCCAGTGTTATTGCTGGGTGTGCTCGTGTGAACATTTCACAGCTCTTTAAATCGATTTCCACCATCACTAAGACAATTCACCTTTGCAAAGCTCCAGAAAGGCATTTCTCTCATCTTCTAAGTCCAGGCGAAAAGTTTCAGGGAAGAATTCTTCCATCCTCAGTAACCTATGGGAGATGGCAATGCAAGTTGAAAGCCAACATATTCATTCCATGGTTACTTTCAGAAAGACAGTTGCAAGTAGAAACTTATCAAGTGACTTTTTTTTTCCCCTGCTTGTGTGTTTGAGGTACGTTTTTCCTGAGCTACCTCATTCCATAAGCTTTCAAGGATATATTCTTTGTAATTAAGATACTGTTCATGTGCTCAGTTATTTGAGCACCAGCTGAGATGGCTGCAGGTAGCCATGGTACAGGATTGTCATTTGATTTTCTGGTAGGTCAAAATAAAGGAGCAGAAATGGCAATAAGCTTCCCTTATATCTACAGTGGCTGGGGTACAAGAAGTTGTGGCCTTTCCAGGAGGACAATGTACCCAGAGCAGGGTACGACTGTGTCTTTGGGGTCCTGATGCTCCAGACATAGAGAAAGAAGAAATTCTGTCTCTGATGCATGTACTTCTGGGGGAAAAAAAGTTATTTTTCTGGAAGACAAGAAAAAAAGAAAACCCCATTTACATTGTATCCTATAGTGTTATAGGTCCAGAAGAAACTGGTCCTTTGTTTATGTGCTCTCATTTTCTGTTGCCCTGTTTCTGGTCAAGGCTCAAAGTGGTGAGGGTTCTTACTTGCAATGAGAGCTCCTGCTGATCGTTTTCATCATCTGCTCTTGCTCTCTCAGGCAGCGTAAAAGCCCTGTCTTGCTGGTGAGGACTCCGTTGTTGGGAATCTGGTAGAGAAGCTGCTCACCTGTATGAGAAGAGAACAGCTCAAAAGCCTGCCCTCATTGTCCCATGCAGCAGAATCTGGAGGCTGCAGCTGATGTTGTCCCTGTTGACCTTCACCAGTTTGCTGTAAGGCTGTAGTGCCAACTCACAGAGCAGTGACAACCCCTCCTGTAAAGGTGTTTCTCTCCAACCTGGTAGCAGAATAGGCTGACTCATCCCATTGCAGCCTGTGCTCAAATCCAGTGAGGGAGGACCACGTTCTAAGGTGACTGTGATGGCTTGTGTTTAAATCTCTGTTCTGCTCATTTCTCCAGACTTAGTTCATTTCAGGGCCATCTTTTCTCCCACAGCTATTTGCTTGTCTAAACCCCTTTCTTTAATCACCATGGCAATCCAGGTCTGATATCCCCTCTGAGGTCTACCAAGAAGTTGAGGTTACCTGTTTCTCCTACCCTCAGTTGACCTCTTCTGCCCTGGAAGTCACAAGTCCAGCATTCTCCAGTTTTTCCCACCACCCTCTCTCCCACAGGCACCTCTACCTTCTTTGAAATGGTAATAGGTCTCTCGGCACTTGATTTCACACCATTTCAGTGCATAATCTTCTCTTCTGTTGTCATAGATACGCTGCCAGCCTCTGCTCTGGCAATAGATGCTCACACTGCATGAGGAAAAAAAATAGAAAAGTACCCTCCTTCTATTAATAAATACCACCTCATATGCCTTGAACTCCTAATAATTTTCTCTGGGAGCCTGACCTGACATGCCCAGAAGCCCCTGGGTGGGGGATAAGGTGGGAAACCTTAATTAGAATGGCTGCTACTGGACCTGCTGGGCTGAACTTGGAGGGTGGGGGAAGTGATTGAGGATGGGAGGAACATTACAATTCAGCAGCTCTAATGACACCTTGTAGCATTTCAACAGGGTTTTCCCCAATTAGGATGCAACTGGTATCCATGGAATAGAAATGTTCAGGGTCCAGTCTTAATAAGGAGCCTCTCTCCTGAGGGGTTTTAGGGAGACATGAAGAGTAGCAGTAGAAAAAGCTGTTTGTAGACAAAACTACAGGAATATAGCAAGGAAAGTGAGAGATTCTGTGGTGCTTGTGGGTGACAACATCCAGAGAAGCATGGCAATACTCTAGGAAGGGCTCAGAAAGGAATGAGTGGAACTCCTGCTCTGACAATCTTCCTTGGGCAGATTTTTAGGGTTTTTTTCACTTGTTTCACATTTAGCACCCCAAAGTGTTGATCCACAATGGTGGTTCCTCACTGTGGTGATGACACAGCAGATTTGCTGCGTGGCGTAGCGAAGTCATTTCTGAACAACCCCAACAAAAAAACCTTTCATGAAACCAAAAGAAGTATTTGGGGGATTTTTTTTTCAAGATTCAGCAGTTAGCTCCATTACCAGTGGCCTTCCAGTGGGTGCTTTCTGTTTGCAGTATCTTTAAATGGTTCCCCAGCTGTGCCCCTCCAAAACCACAGCATATCAAAGGAAAATTACTTGAGGCCAATGGGTAATGGATAACACTGCATGACTTCATATACAGTCAGATGAGTACATGGTTGATAGGAGTCTGCTAAGAAGGCCTACTTACAGACCAGCTCCATTAGATCCACCAATATAAAAATATGGTCCTGATCCCACTGGCACTTTTGGTATTTCTCCTTCTGGCTGTTTTTCTGGGCATGCCTTACCCCGTGTTCTGTTCTTGGCTTTGCCAAGATCCACTTCAGAGTTGGTAGAAGTAGCTGCAAAAGCAGAAATTGAGACAATTCCAGGAAACCATCTCACTGGTTTCTCTTCAACTTGGGCTATGTACAAAACTGTTGGGAACAGTAAAGCCTGGGAATAGAAGGGGAAAAAAAAAAACAAAAACCAAGCCACTCTGCCCTTGTTCTGTTCCCACTGGAATGAGGTGGTGTCAGGGCAGGGTGGAGCAGGAGGCAAGCAGATGACAAAGGTGGAGTTACCTACTCTTTGGACTATTCTTTTATTGTTATTCCTTTTAGTTACACAGCCTGTGATCACACAAGTAAAAAACTTCTATCTCAATGACCAAACTCTTTTGAGGTGTAGCAAAGCTGTTGGACATTGTTATCTCTCCTATTTTACAAGCACTTGTTTTATGCCTTCATTTCACAGGTGCAGTCCATGCAGAGTGAACTCTGTCCCCACAGTTACTGGCTTTCCCAGCAGGCTCCCACACCTGGCTCAGTTTGCCTTGGAATCAAGGTTTGCAAACTCTTTGAGGCAGGACTTGCTTTAAATGCCTGCTTCATGCAGAGCTTGGTACCGAAGGCTTCCAACAGCAAAAGCCTCTTCGCGTTGTTACGCACGGCAGCAGCATCAGTGCTAATCCCTGGATTCCTGCCTCCAATTTTCTCCTTCCGTTAAACCCAAACCAAACCAAAAGGACACACTAAAGAAACCAGGGTGGGAAACACAACCTCGGCAATGTCTCGTAGCTGGCTGAGCTTTTTTTTCCACTGTAAAATCCAAATTAGTGGTTCTGAGGATGGTGGGACAACTGCAACAGGGAGGACTGTCCAGCAGAGAGCAGTGCCTGGCTCTGTGGTCACTCTCACTTTGCCATCCCAGGCAAAACCAGACCGTGTTCTGGCTGTCCTGTCATTAGCGACTCCCTCCAACTGCACATCAACGCTCTGCTTGCGAGCAGCTCAGAGGCAGGCTCCGTGCATTATGCATGAGCGTCGGGCAAATTCAAAGCCATGCCCCAAAAGAGCACAGCTCAGTTGTTTCCTGGACGAAATGCTTTTTATGGAAAGGTTGTACCATGAGTGGTACCACCCCTCCAGCTACTGGGATCTTGCAGGAGGGAGGCTGAGCTCTCTCTGCCTCAGCAGGGTGTGTTGCAGTGCTCTTGTTACTCTCTGATCGAGGAACATGACTATTTCTTTATCTTTAACATTTACTTGCTCGTTCAAATCTTCTGTGAGAGCTTTTGGCTCTTTTATTGTCTCTCTCCCTGTCCGGATTGCTCAGAAATTAACCAATTTTAATCAGTTCCATTTATCCCGAGCCATGGACACATGAAATACCCTGCAGTGATGGAAGTGCTGGTAAGGTGTTCCTCCCTTAGCCTGGGCACCCACGTGCTTCTCCCTCTCTGATCTTTCTACAGAGGCCCAAGGGGTGGGAGATCTTTATTGCATCTTTTCTTTCTAATTATGGAATCTCCCAGTATTCACGATGAACCTTCATCTCACTGAACCTTTTGATGTGTATTACTGAAGCAGGAGAGCCCCCTTCGTCCTCATTTGTGCATTTTTGCATCCTTAGATGGCTAATTCTTAAAGAGCTAAGGAGAAACAGGGCTGCAACTGGTTATTCCTGCTGCCCAGTTGCCTAAATTTCAGGCAAGGGCCTTTTCCCTTGTTTATCAGTGATGGGATTAGGTGCTTGTCAGGGTTTGAGCTCTCAGGGAAGCACAGGCAGAGTGGCTTGGCTTGCACACTTCCCACCAGAGAGGAGCAGGTGTTTCAGAGGCTGAGGTTGTGCAGCTGAACTCAGGTCTACGCTGTCCTGTGAAAGAGCCTCTCTCTGTCCAACAGGTATTTGGGGGGGGGAGGGAAGAACCCCTGGGGAACCAGTCTTCTAATAAACGAGCAGCATGCAATTAACCAGTGTGATCCCCTCCAGAGAGCCCGCGCCAAGGCTGCCTGCACACGGGGGGCAGCAAGGAAATGACATTGCCTGAGACAGTTTTGAATTCAGCTCATTAATTTCTTTGGGAATGGTGTCTTGGTGGTGTCTGTGGAAGCAGCTCCTCTCTCATCTCAGCTCTGCTCTCAGTGCACATGGGGATAAACACACGGGCAGGGAGCTGCAGTCTGCTTTGTGTCATTTGCTACCAAAAGAGACACAAAAAAACAGAGTGCAGAAGACAGAAATTCCTTTTTCCCCTCTTCCATGCAAAAGAAGGTTTAGCAGAATAGTAGCTGACTGGTTTCTCTAGAATCCAGAGTTTAAATTTGCATTTAAGCTGAAATTTTCATTTAAGAAAGCTGAATGATCTGAACAGCCAGGCAGTGCCCTGGTGATTAGCTCCCTATTAAAAAGGTTTTCATTTGGAACAAGTGAATGTCATTGTTACTGCCAGTGCACAGAGCAGAGCTGTCCCAACGAATGCAACAGAAAACCAATACTGCTGGCTTTGTCCTTGAAAGATTTGTGGCATTTCAGCCAATTGTCTTGCCACTAAAAAAAAGCAGTGGTTTGTTTTCAAAGGAACTGCTTGCTGATGGATAGCTTGTGGGTTTCTTCACCAAAACACCTGAAATGTTGGGACAAAATATTTTCATTTCACTAGATACTTGTCAGCCAATATCAATAATTTTCCACCTTGAATTATTTTAGAAGCAAAGGGATGGGCTTGTGTTTTCACAGGGTTTAAATGGTGCAAATTAAGCACAATAAGTCTGCAAGTTATGCAGTGGCCAGCAGAAGATTTAACTCCTTTGATACTGGCACCAACCAAGAAACTGGTCATAGGCCTTGGCAGGATGAGTAGCTAATAACAAGGGTACAAGATTCACCTCTCTCAGCTGGTAAGGACCCGGCCTGGTGTTGGTCACCTCCTTGCATCGTGGATTCGGGGCTCTTTATCCTCTTGGCTGGCACAGAGGCCAGCTCAGCCTGCCTGCAAACGAGAAGAGCATCGTCAGCCACTTTGCCAAAGTCAGGAGCCATCTGGGAAAGCCTGGAAGTGTATTTTTCTCTTTGTCATCAGTTGCTTTGTTGATTTTTAGATGCTTTTTTTTTTTCCCCATCATCTCTGCAGATTTTTCTCTTCTTCAGCATCTTTGACTTGGATATTTAGCTGGGGATAGGCAGGATCTGCATTCCATCCTCAGCTTTTTGTGGGTGGTCTCTTGTGATAAGCTTGTTGGTGACTGTGCTGAGCATCTGGGTGCTTCTGTATCTGATCTCTGTGCTTTTCCACACTTCCTTCCCATTGATTTCTCCCGGTGTAGGTCTTGGGTTGCCTGCTACATTTGCTGTAAGTATCTGGGTGCTTTCCTAAACCTCCTGCTCATGGTGGAGCAGCCTCTGAGCACTGTTTTCAGGTATATCTGGGATTCTTTGTCTATGGCATCTTCAGCTTCCAGTTCTTCAGCCTGGTTTTACCAAAATGCATCTAATGCCAGCAGGCTGCCCAGTTTTAGTGAGCTCATGAGATCCTAGAGTGGAGGCTTTGAGGATTTGCCAAGTCATATTTGGAGCAAGGGCCTGGAACATTTACTCCAAATATCATAATATAGATGTGAATAGCTGGTTAGCTTATCAATAGCTGGTTAACTTATCAAGAGCTGGTTAGCTTATCAATATCTGGTTAACTTATCAGTAGTTGTTTAGCTTATCACTTGGCACTTTGGTCATTAGATGACACAAAAGGGCTTCAGCATCTTACTGATAAATCACTCTCTACCATACCTTGGTGAGATTAGAGAGGCATTCTGTACAACCACAATTTCTTCTCTTTTAGCCCCTTCTTTCCACAAAAAGTAACAGAAATTCTCACCCTTGCTCAGTTCCTAAACTCTTCAGCAGAACTCAAACTGCTCCCCGCCCTGCCTTCAGTCTGGAGAACTTGCACTTGACTTTTAGTCAGGCCATAAACAGCTTCTAAAGAAACAAAGCACCCTGAGAGGGAGCAGTTTTGTGCTCTGGAGGACAGGCTGCCTTACTTCATTGACTGAAGAGCGATGGAATCACACCAGGCTCAGAAAGCCCCTCTGCTTCTGCTTGAAGTAGGTGGAGATGCTGTTGTGTCCGCCTGGGAGGGTCAGAAAGGCTTCAGTGCTATAAACACAGGCTGCTCCCCTAGCAACGGCTGCCTGGCTACTGCTGCTCGTCCTGCATGGGCTCTGCTGTTAAAAATGCAAAGGGATTTCCAGAAATGCGTGTGCTTCTGGCTCGAGCTCTCCAACAGCACTGGGCTGCTGAGTGGTCAGAGCTCAGAGTAGAATCACCTATGAGAAAAATAGGAAACCCAGTTCAGATCTCCGGGTGTCTGCTGGCTGGCACGGTTTTGTTCACTCAGCTGTGGCTTTCCTCAAGTCTTCTAAAGGTCAGGTCTCACTTCTGCTTGAGACACCCTTGCCACTTGCACTGCAATACAAAAAGTCTGATTTCATTCACTCCAGGTGCCCTATCACCAGTAGCACAACAGATTAAAGATGTGGAAATACATCCTTTGTCTATAACGTGCTTTTCCTTTCTGAGGCAGAGCTTTCATAGCTTGGGACTTCATTACTGCTGACCAGTGGAGTTGGTCCAGCACAGCCAAGGCGAAATCAAATAATGCAAACTGGTAACAGGGCAAAATTAGCCTCCTGCAATGAATTCCTGCAATAGAATTGGATCTGGAGGGAGAGCGTGTGCACCTTTCCCAGAGTGTGTGCACTGTGGACACCAGATTTTCACTGCCACCTGTTACTGGTGGGACAGGGTGAGTGCCTTCCCTGTCCAGAGAGAATTCAGTCTCTGAGCTCAGAGACCACCCAAGAGCAGAGCCAAAGCATCGTGATAGTTCTGTGATCCCAGGAGCTGAACCAAAGCATCACGATAGTTCTGTGATGGTTCTGTCAAAACACAGCTCACACTCATCCAAAAAATGGCAAAAAATGATACAAAAAGTGATCAATTCAAACATATTTTTAGAAGGGGGAATAAGCTGATGATAGTGTGAGGGAACTGCCAAATACAGATTTCACTTATGTATATTTTTCTTTCTTTCCCTGTAACTGGTTACTTAATGCCTTGACTAGTTTTACTGTGTCACTGAGATGCAGCCACTGGTGAGCTGAGCCTACAATAGCCCAAGGGTTAATCGGGTGTAAAGGGAAGAGGAGAAGAGAGCCCTGCATTCCCCTCTTCATCTCAAACCTCTCGAGGACCCACCTGTTTTCCCAGCAGTCTGATAAGTATGGAAAAGAAACAGCTCCATGGGTTTGGGTGCATCCACTGCCAGTTTAATGGTTAAATGAACCCTTTTATGATGATGACAAATCACTGTTTTTATAGGAGCTCCACCTCCCTCACATTTTTGTTTTTATTAGGCCATTAATTATCTGAGTGCAGTGAAAAGGAGCTAAAACAATGGGACCTTGAATTTTGTTTTCAGACAGCTGCTGTGTGCTACCAAACTAACTGTAATAAAGGCTTTTGACACTTAGGGAGCCTCAGACAAATATTTAAAGATAGAAAGGCTTATTTATGTAGCCTTAAATTTCTTTTCCTATATGGATTTTTTTCTGTGCTTCAGATGCAGGAGCAAAACATAGCATGAGTTGGGTTTTTTTTGCTGACCTCAACTGGCTGTGCAGAAGGAGCAGGTCATCTCCAGGGTTAACAGCAGAAGATAAAGCTTGGAAATGTCTGCAGTTGCTGCCAGGCTTTCCTGCTGCCAACAGCAGACACAACAGTTCTATTATTGGCCTACCCAGCAAACTTCTGCCGCATCTGCCAACTGCACCCGCGATGCTGAAATCTCCTCGGTGAGGAGGGAGATCCCCTCCCAGGGAACACAGGCAGCTCCTTGCAATTAAAACCACAAGGGAGGAAGAATGAGGGGAACATCTCCCTTATGAGGGGAGGCTGAGGGAGCTGGGGCTCTTTAGCTTGGAGAAAAGACGACTGAGGGGTGACCTCATCAATGTCTATAACTGTGTAAAGGGTGAGTGTCGGGAGGATGGAGCCAGGCTCTGCTCAGGGACATCCAGTGACAGGGCAAGGGGCAGTGGGTGCAAGCTGGAGGAGCAGGTTTTGGGTACACATCTGGAGAAACTTTTTCATAGTGAGGGTGACAGAGCCCGGAACAGGCTGCCCAGGGAGGTTGTGGGGTCTCCTGCTCTGGAGACTTTCCAAACCCACCTGGATGTGTTCCTGTGTGACCTGCTCTATGTGATCCTGCGCTGGCAGGGGGTTGGACTGGATGATCTTTTGAGGTCCCTTCCAACCCCTAATGTTCTGTGAACCTGTAACGAAAATTTTAGCTTAAATCTGTGTTTTCCCATCTTTTCTCATCACCCCCGACCAAAAGGGGTGAGAAAAGTCAGCGGAAGGTGGAATTTGGCTTCAGCCTCTCTCTGGGTTGGCCCTACATCCTCCAAGGTGGCCGTGCCAAGCCAG
>VWZY01010808.1:229230-244826 GCA_013399075.1 Chloroceryle aenea
GGGTGACAGAGCCTGGAACAGGCTGCCCAGGGAGGTTGTGGGGTCTCCTGCTCTGGAGACTTTCCAAACCCACCTGGATGTGTTCCTGTGTGACCTGCTCTATGTGATCCTGCGCTGGCAGGGGGTTGGACTGGATGATCTTTTGAGGTCCCTTCCAACCCCTAATGTTCTGTGAACCTGTAACGAAAATCCAGCAATAAATCTGTGTTTTCCCATCTTTTCTCATCACCCCCGACCAAAAGGGGTGAGAAAAGTCAGCGGAAGGTGGAATTTGGCTTCAGCCTCTCTCTGGGTTGGCCCTACATCCTCCAAGGTGGCCGTGCCAAGCCAGTGTGAATGCTCTGGCACTGGCTCCTCCCGGGCGGTCACAGCGACCTTCAAGAATGTTCTCTCTATTTCCCTGTGGGTGCACAATGCCTCTGATCAGCTCCAGTGCTCGCACAGAGCCACTCAGGCTCTTGTCCTTGCCTTACCTTCAACCTTCCTGGATTACCTCTCACGGCCAACCCACCCAACCTAATCTCTCTGGTCGTGGAGTGGGAGGACGGCGGTGTTGCAACCGGCAGCGCTGCAAATACCGGCAGCAAACGTTACACCCTCGAGGAAATGTTGCCTAATTGTTGGAGAAGGGGAGAGGCTGAGAGGTAAAAGGAGGCATTTCATTCACCTGAGATGTTCACAGAGCAGTGTGCCCAGTGAAAATGAGACGAGCCGTAGAGAATTACCAGAGAAGACTGAACTGGGTATTTGCCCTGTGTTTTGAGATCCTGACCCAGGGATGCACATTGTAAGGGAGACATCCTCTTGGAGGCTTTAAGATCCTAACATTTTAGATGCACTTTGGACACCTGCTCGTGCTTTTTGACGCTTTTTTCTATAAAGAGTTGCAATTTGAGCCCAGGAAAACTATGATTTCAGTGGTTTGGAGAGATGCTTTAGCAGCTCCAGGTCCTGGTCACTCTGCTGTTCAGGTGAGCAGCACAATTCCAGCCAAAAGCCACTGTGCCAAAACCAGTGCTTGGGGCTGGGACCAGCACAGCCACGAGTCGACAGCAGGGAGGTTTCACCGGGTGCTGGTGGTGGGAGAATGGCACTATCTGGACAATCTCTTTTATTCAAAGATTTTTGAGGAGTGACTCATGTGCTGGTGGTTGCACAGGCACCAGGTGCCCTTTTCCATAGCGAACTGGAAGGTCAGAACAGCACGGCTCACAGAAAAACAATGTCTGAGTAGTGTTTGGAGGCTGCTTCCCCCCCCCGTCTCCCCCTCCTCCCCGCACACACAAATAGAATGAACCTTGGGAGCTGAGACGAGGTCACTTCCAAAGTGGTTTGGTTTGGGTATTTTTTTTTTAGCTTGGCATTGCTATTTTCCAACAGCAGCGGCGTTTTTAACAGTGAGTGCATTACAGGAGGTTTTTACAGCACCATCCTGGAGGAGAAACCCACCTGGAGAAGGCAGCTGGGCTGGACTATGTGTGGTTGTGTACTGGGATTGTTCTGCAGCATGCAGAAGGGCTGTAAGGGGGGTCAGAAATCATCATCTCCCCTTGGTTCTGCAAGAAAGCCACTGTGAGAGACCAGGAAACTCATACACCCTTTTGTTTTCTCACCTGTACAATGGAAAACCCCCCAGTATTGACATGTTGTGGACTTTAACAATAAGGGATAATTCTAAATCGCTTTGATATGTTTATTAAACAATGCATACTTGGGCCTCCCAGCAGTGAGCTGTGTGGTCCCCACCCAGAATCAAGCTGCAGTCAGGGCTTGTGGAGGTTGGATTTCAGTACCAGAGGGGAAGTTACAGGAATCAGAGCAGCGGGTATCAGCTTTCCCAAAGCAGCTTATCAGTCCAGCCTGGCTCTCACTGCACAGCAGGCACGCAGGCCACAGACACAGGGAAATTAATGATTAAGCCCTAATTCTGAAGCAAAGCTGTGGAGTTAGAAGGCAAACATGAAATCCAAGTGTTTGGGTTGGCTGTTGGTATAGTTTTGTGCTGAGGCCACTCAAACCCACCCTACAAACTGGGGAAGGTTCAGAACAAGTGCTGAGTTTGTGTCAGTTGTCACAGAAACCCTCGGTACACAAGGAGACTTGCTCCAAGCCCTTCCCACGAGTGTTTCCTGCAGCTCAATGGCAGAAGGGAGCAACTGAGATGCTTGACTAAATCCCAGTTTACACCCACACCCCTGCATCAACCAGTGAATTCTCTGCACAGTCGGTTCACCAAACCAGTTTCTCGTAACAGGACCAGTTTTCAGTGCTGCTGAGCACCTACAATGCTGCTTGAAAACAAGAGCTCACGTCTTCAGGAGAGCAAGAGCTGTGAGAGGAAATACTCTTCTCAGCCATGGACAAAGGAATCTGGCCTGAAGTCCAGCAAAGACTCTGGAAAACTTCCAAGGGTTTCTTTCACCTTGGGTTTCACAGACTCACAGAATGGTAGGGGTTGGAAGGGACCTCTGAAGATCATGGAGTCCAAGCCCTCTGCCAGAGCAGGACCAAAACTAGGGCAGATCACTCACAAATGCATCCAGATGGGGCTTCAATGTCTCCAGAGAAGGAGAGTCCCCAACCTCTGTTGGTTCCAGTGCTCTGCAGCCCTTACAGGAAAGAAATTCTTCCTCATGTTGAGGTGGAACCTCCTGTGCTTGATCTTGAATCCATTGCCCCTGGTCCTGTCACAGGGCACAAGTGAAAAGAGGCTGTCCCTGCCTTCTTGACACCCAGCCCTCGTGTACTTACAGACATTAATTAGAGACATTAATTAGATCCCCTCTCAGTCTTCTTTTCCCCAAACTACAAAGCCCCAGGTCTCTAAAAAGCCCCCAGGTCTTTGTACCAGTATTTTGGGGGGAACTGGGATTATTTGCTAGAAAATGCACTCCCTTTACCCCCCTTTTCACCTGCCTCTGTGGCTTTGTTGTTGCTGCTTTGTTTCTGCACCGAGCCCTTCCTGATGTTTTGTTCTTTACCTTGTTCTGATCCGGAGCTGCAACCTAAGAAGCAGCAAATGGCTGGAGTAACGTTTCGTGCAGGCAGCCAGACCAGCTCCAGCAAAATCCAACCCACCACCTAAGGTGTGGCAGTGGGAAAAAGAAAGGTGAGAAAGCAGCAAAGCAAACAGCCATTGTACGTGCTCCTGCCCGCCACTCACGTTTCCCACTGCTCGCTTCCAAAGCCAGTGGCACTGTTTGTGTGGGAATCAGCTGCTCTGCTGCAGTGTCTCCTGGGTCACCGAGGCACAGGTGACCACTGAGGAGGTGGAGGTGAACCCAAAGGGCTGGTGAAGCTGTGGGAGAGCTGAGTGCTGGGCCGTGCTGCAATTTTTTTTCTGGTGGACCTGGTCCACCCTGCAGCCAGGACCTCCACTGTCATGAGGAAAAAAAACAGTATGTGTGGAAAGATGTCAGAAAAGTGTCCTAATCCCTGCCCTCCCTGCCTGCTTTCACCTTTGTCTTTCCATGCAGTGTCTAAAGATGCTCTCTCCTCATCCGAACCCATTCCCTCCTCTTCCCTTGGCCTTGCCCATCTAGCTGTCTCCACAAAGAAGATGGCTTTGGACGAAGCAGGGCATGGTTTACAATAACCAAGCAGCTTGCTCTGGGAAGTGCAGAGTGTTTGCTCTGCAGCTGTTAATGATGCAGAAGCTCTGCCTTGAGTGGCTGTGGGAAAGGAGGGAGTCTGGGCTGGCTCTTTCACGCTAACAAAGGCAGGAATGCTGCAGGCAGGAGGAACAGTTCTTTGCTTTCCTGCCCACAGAGCTCTGCCAACACATCTGCTTTCTGCCCTGCACAGGGGCTGGTGTTCCAGCAAACTAGCACAGCATCTCCATGTGCACAGCACAAAGCTGGCCCAGCCTCCTGGTCCAGTTTACCTGTTGCCCAGAAAGCCAGGGTCTTTCTCAGCTTATAAACACAACTTATACCACATAATGAAGGCCAAGAAATAAAGGTCAGATTTTTACCTGCCACCTGTCTGCATTGCCCATGGTATGTTGTGCCAGAAGGAAAACCAGAAAACAGAACGAGGGAATAACTCACAGAAGCTGGCAAAGAGCTGGAGGAAGCACTTACAGAGGAACTAACAAGCAGCAGGGGAATCATAGAGGATTAAATTAATTGCCACAAACTTGTAGGGCTGCAGAAGTGAGCTACTGCCACAAGTCTGGCACTTGTGGCCACAGCTCATGAGCTACACGAGTTGATTGGGGCACTTTGCTGCCATGGCTCTTTGGGAAACTCCCTCTGTAAAGTTCCCCAGTCCTGTGAAGCTGGAATAACCTCAGTGACCTTACTGAGCATGCCTGATGCTGTCAGCACTACCAGTCCGTGTGGGGTGAGAGCTGCTGGAGACCCACAGCCATCCCCGTTCATGCTGAGCTAGGCACCTTTGCCTCCCTCGATGAGTTTCACTGTTCTTTATTTACTGTGGTATTCTCTTCAGGCGTTTTAGTTCATGTACCATTTGGGGAGACTCTCTGAAAGCTTTCTAAGTACAACACATTGCTTGGCAGGACTTTTCCCTAGACTAAACAAGGTTCTCATTGCTGTGCCCCTGTCCTCTTTCAAAAATCCCTTTGGTTTATTTCACAATCCACAGCTGCTCAAGCCTGGACCTGTCTCTTGGATACCTCCAGGACTCTGAAGGGATGCCAGTGAGCCGTGAAGTCAGGAGGCTCCACCCATACTCTGCCCTCCACCCTCCTTGAGAAGGTGAGAGGGATGCCCAGATGCTCTCCGAAATGAAGCCGTGCTGGAAGGTGATATTCCACTACTCTAAACCATGGCAATTGTTCCAGGAGTTTTATTGCTGCAGGATGTGTCATTCCAGTTATTTCTTTCTGTACCTTGTGAGGTGTTCAAACCCTGACAGGGCCCCATCTTCTGCTGTGAGTTACTGGCAAAGTGTGTTGCAGCTCAACAGGGCGGTTGCTTCACGGTACCAGACGGGGCCAAATTTTCCTGCCTGTTGTCAATCACGTTTTGCATAAACCAGAGAGACCAGCCCACTGAGCCATGCTGCTAGCTATTTTTATTTTATCACTAGGGAGAGCAACCCAGCAAATTTAACCATTTATTTGGCAGTTGCAAACTGTTTGCACCACCCCCTGGAGCTGCAGATG
The DNA here is from genome assembly GCA_013399075.1 of Chloroceryle aenea. Taxonomy (NCBI): domain Eukaryota; kingdom Metazoa; phylum Chordata; class Aves; order Coraciiformes; family Cerylidae; genus Chloroceryle; species Chloroceryle aenea. Next base: position 234,362 of record VWZY01010808.1, read on the forward strand.
AGGAAAGATTCCTTTACAGTGCTGCAGCACTTGGCTTTCTCTTTTGAGCTACTCATTTAGCACCTACCAATTCGACTCCTTGTAACACAAATGGACACTGGAGAGGCTGAAGAGCCCCTCGCTTCACACTGGTCACTAAATACCCATAAAAGATCATCATGATTTGGGCCACAGCAGCCTGGAAAAGCTGCAGATGGCTGACTGAAGACATGGCTGTAAATGTGGAGCTACATGCAGATGCAGCCTGTAAATTCTATTTTCAGAAAGCACCCAGTATTCTGGTGGCTTTTTAAAGAGAGAGGTAACTTCTGTTTCCATCAGCTACCTGCAGCAAATACTGGTCCCTTACTGGAAAGGTACCATCTGCTATGAGTAACCACCTAGCTCGATGGCAGATGAACTCTCTGTGATTTACCAGGTTTATGAAAACACCCTGAAGGGCTTGTTGGGGAATCACTAAACGACTGACAACCAGCTCTGGCCTTAAATGGCTTCACCAAGCTCAACTCTTACATTACTGGAAGGATGATTAAAACTCTGTTCCCTTTGCACAGTGCTAGGAGCTTGTGGCTGCCTACGCAGTGTTTCTGCGGGAAGTGCACCTCCCAGGATAAGGAGAAATGGGTAAAACTCTTCACATACAACCAGTTAGAATCACACCTGACCTCTCAAGTTTAACCCATAGCATTTACTGGCAAGAAAAGTAAACTTTTGCCAGGTTTGGCAGTGGTTTGATGATGTATCTGTGATTAGAAGGAGCTGAATTTAGTAAACCTCTTACCATTTATTTAGCTGCCAAGTTAGTGTAGTATAAAAAAAAACCCAAAACACCAAAATAAAATACAGCCTGGCCCTCATACCCCCTATCCAGGCAAAGGGGAGGAAAATGGGATACAGCAGGGACTGGGAGGCCTCTCAGGACTGCCACAGTCATGCCTAGAACTTCTAAGTTGCAGCTATGAGAGAAATCCAATTAAAAGCCATAGAGTTAATACAGGCTGTGGCTAATTCGATTCCTTCATCAGCTCAGACTCTTCCTAGTCTCCTGTTTGCTGTTTTTACAGGACACTTACAGGCAGTTCCTTTATTCCCAAGCAGCTCTAAAGTGGCCCTGATTTTAGGACCTGTTCTAGAGGAGCTAAAAGCCAAAGGCACATAAGTAATCTGAAGAAGGTGCCTGTTATTAACTCACCCGAGTTTCTGTCCAGGTTTCCCTTCATTCAGGGGTATTGGACTCTTTTTTCACTCTGCGTGTGAAATCACAGAGCAGCTCGTGAATAATGAGCTAGGCTCACACACAGAAACCCAAACGGGTTTGTTTAAAGCAGCGTTTGGTACGCAAATAAAATTAGCAAGCCAAATGGGGTTGTTTCTCCTCAGCCTCTCCCTGGCTTTGGCTCCCAGCTGGAGGGATGGAGGGAATGGTTTAATATTAAGCAATTTGCATTTGGACACCCAAATTAAAAAGGACCCTTTGTCAAGTATCAAACCCTTGTAGTTCTTCCAGCTCTCCTTTAAAAGATGTGGCAATGGAAGTGTTTTATTGGTGTCCAAAGGGGACAGGGACGTTGGGCAGTCTCTGCCCCAGGGATTGAGCCCTGTTCCTGCTGTCCTTGGGGTCCTTGGGCAACCCCCTGAGCTCTCCTTGCTCCCTGGGGCAGCATCACAAGCACTAATACTCTTCCCTGGACTTGAAAGTAGTTTTGATCCCCTGTACTTTTAAAACCATTTCACTACACCAGGAGGAGGGAACCAAAAATGCTGTTGCCTTGAAAAGGGGGGGGGCAGTTTGATAGACATGTCTTCTATTCATTAAGCAGCTTATTTAATGCTTAAATCCACGTTTGCTGAGTAAAATGATCAAATGCTGTGGTCATAGTTTCTAAATGTCTTGTGCTTTGGGCTTGAACCAGTTTCAATTATAACAGTTGTGCCAGGAGGTGCTTGTTAAATTTACTGCCTTGGGAGCTGACTCCACCTTTCCCTGCCTAAAATAAACTGACAAAGGAGGACAAAAAGTGCTTCTCCCAAGCAGAAGTTTCTTAAGGGGGCCAGCTATGATATTTTTCTTCCCTACCACCTAGCTAAACAACCTTCTCCACTCCTTTTAGGGCTGGTAACTCCGAAGATGTGAAGAGCACCCACACCACCCTGAGAACAAGCCTTTGTATTGATAGTGCTTTCATCAGACTTCAAGGTGGCATGAGGTGTTTTTGCTGCACTGGAGTTTTCATTGCTTCACGATGACTAATAATGTATTCAGAAAGGTTTAAGGTGTTTTTCCCCCCTAAGTGTTTTGATTCATACAAAATACTAGGAGAACTAGATTTGGGTTTGCTCTGCTCCCTGCTAGAAATCCTTGGCTTGTTTTTGTGGGGTTTTAATATTTTTTTTTGTAGGAGAGGAAAAGAGATGCTGAACTTGGCTGTTTTTTGGTTTGTTTGGTTTTTTTTTCAACCCATATATTGCAATGCCAGTTTGTTAAACTGCAATGTTAGGAAATGAAAGCCAAATAAGAAGTCTGAATGCTTGGAGTCTATAATAAAGTGTCTCAGTTATTTTCTTCTGTAACTGTCTGGACAAGTTATTTTCTGTGTGTGCCAGAGTTTTCCCAATTTTAATATGTAGGTAATGTCAGAATAGCATTTATGTACTCCTGGGAGGCAAGCAAACTTTGCCTGTTTGGGGGCTGTGTTTCATAAATGCTCTCCCCTCTCTGATGCTGGGTTTGACCACACAGAGGCACAATGGGTGGCTGCCTGACAAGGTAGAATCAGGAGGACAAGTTACATTACATATATTTATGTTGAGGAGGTCAGGGCAGAGTTTAGTTCTTGTATTCTGTGAGAGATACCACCTCCTGGATTCTGTAAGGATCATTTTTTCTGGATAAGTTTGGGGTTTTTTTTATGTGGGACAACATGGAGAAATTCCTCCCCTGCCCCAAATCTCACAATGTCAGGTCATTTGTTCAGAAATCGAGGATATTTCAGTGCATACCTTGCTGGAATGGTATTGAGTTGGTTTCAGTTTCATGTGGCTGGCTAGAACTTTATGAGTGGGGCAAGGACAAGGCTAGAACCCCAGGTCAGCCTCACAGCAATGCAAGCCCTTGGAATAGCTGGTCATAAAGAGTGTCAGCCCAACACAGCCCATCTGAAGCAAATGCACAAGTAGCAGAGCTCTGGAATGCACCAGATGAACGGCTGCAGCAGCACCACATCATATCCAGACCAGTGGAGAATACTCTGAGGAGCTGGCTGGGTCTCCCTGCTGAGCTGTGCTGAGAGCCAGCTATTGCTCTTGGACAGGGTTATTAGACCCACTTCAACATCAGGGGACACTGTTCAGTGGGTTTAAACACACAGAAATCTGCTTTGATTCAAAACAAATTCAACTCAGGGCTGGGTTGAGCTTCAATTCTTTTTATTAAATATACAACTAAAATGCCTAAAATCAATAACATCAGCTCGAAAGCAGTGAAACAGCACATGAGAGGGAGGGGAAGATAGAACACGACCATAGCAGCTGGTGAAACTGTTGTTCCTACTTCTCCAAAGAAAACATTTATCTTTGTGTTTATCCACACACATGGAGTCTTGTGATAAAAGCAGTGGCAGAGGAATATTCATCAGACTAATTACAGTAAGCTACTGGTAACAGAGTATCTGAACACAGGGTTAGGGACTCAAGTCCTATCTTCATCTCTTTGCCTTCTCTCTGAATGTTTTATGCAATACCTACCCCTTAACACTGACTGCACAGGATAATTCACAAGGGTTGGGGTTTTTTTTATGACCAGTTTACCCAAGAACACACTTAATAAAAGGCACATAGTTCTTGTTTTCAGTTCTTTTAAGGATAATTAGTAAAGGGGAGTGTTGCTGAAAGGTCAAATTCGTTTCATTCCAGGAAACACCATAACTCCAAAAAAACCCTTGAATGTCATGATGAGCATCTCGTGAAGACAGAAATAGAAACAGGGAAGTGTTTCTGTAGCTTCTGTGGAATCCAAAGGGTAAGAGTTGGACAGGGAGAGGCACAGAGAGGAAAGGAGAACAAGGAATCCAACAGCTGAAGCTCAGGGGCAGCACAGGTAAAAGCATAAAAAGTAGTGGACTAAAATCTTGATGACCCACTGCAACAGACCAAAAGAAGTAGCAAGTCTCCATACAAGAATAGTACTGGGGAAAGGAATTCCATTTGTACCCTGCAAAATCAGACTTGCCAGCATGAGTCATTTTAACCGGGACACAGATACCATCTTCACCATCCGAGCAGTTTTGGGCACGGCGATTTCCTAACCGGGAAATTCCTGGCAGTTTAGTGAGACATGATGCAGAGAACTCTGCTATCTTCCTTCTCAGGCCTTGGGGCACAGGATGCTCGTCAGCTGAGCTCGGGGATACAGTCTATTCACCCTCTATCACGCTACTCCCTCTCACTGCTGTTATCTTGCACAACTCAGGGTCCTCTATGAAGAAATCCAGCAACTGGCAGAGGCTAATGCCAGGGGAGGAGAAAGGCTGGTAGCCACGAGTGGGAGTCAGAGCACTTCTCAGGGAGGTCACTTTTCTTAGCATAGGATTTAACTAACTACATCCCAAGCAGATTTGCTCAGCTAAAAGCTAACCCTTTGTGGTGGTCTGACCCTGGCTGGATGGCAGGAGACCACCCAGCCGCTCTATCACTTCCTCCCAACCCCTCCNTTGTGCCCCCCATCCCACTGCAGGGGGAGTGTTGGAAACCAGCCCTGGTGCCTCAGATTTCTGTACTGAGTATAGGAGTAACTCTTTATGATGAAGAAACCATCAGCTTCCCAGGCCATGGCACTGGGAGTTTTCATCTGTGCTTACTCTGCACTCTCACCATGACCACCAGCAACGATGTTCTCTGCTTGGCTAATTTAGTTTCTTGATGTCTCTCTCTCAAAGCTGCTGGGTTTTTATGTCTGCACCCATCAAATGTCAGGGAAGACAGGTCCAAAGGTGACTATCGCACAGCTAGATGGTGATAGAGGAGCCAAGTTCTTGGGGAAGCAAGCTCAGAAAACATATCCTGACCTACCTACATATTCTGATCGTGCAAGCTTAGCTCTCTTGACTTTGCTCATCTCTCTTTATACTTCTTCGGGCATTACAGCACACATCTGGGTGTTAACAAGACAGGCACTTAAATAAGCTGCTGACATAAGCCCAAACTCCCCCGAGAAGGCCCAGACATCAGACTTCATTGATTCTTCTGATAAAGGCAAGTTTGGGGTTTTTTTCCTCCTCCATATTTCTGTCAAGACGAAGATTTTTGCCGGTGCGATTGACGGCATTACCAGACAGTATTAGACAAAAATAGCTAGATCTAACTTTGCCTGGTAAGACAGCAATCAGCAGGCTCTCAGGCTAAAGGAAACCACCAACTTTAAAGACTTTCTCCAGATCCAGGACTAAAATGATAGGGCAGGGAAGGGCTGAGGACCTCTCCCTTCGACAAAGCGATAACCAGTAAATATTTAACTTGAGATACTTGCTGATCATGAGGCAGAGCAATTAGGAGAACACAACTGTTTCCACTCCACTGATACGTGAGTTAAAAAAAGTTGTAAAGAACTTAACTTACCAATAGGCCTGCCCACTGCATCCATCTCGCTGTGAACTTGCTCACCATGCCCACGTCTGGTGCAGCTCCGTCAAGAGCAGCTTGGGGCTGCACGCTACAGACTCTGCCCTCTCCAAGAATAAAACTGTCCTTGGCAAGATACGTTTTTTAGAATTAAGCCCAGGCTCAGACAGCTCTTAAACCATCCTATGAAGCAGCACTGCCTGGGGAATGGTTCTCTGATTCAAGGGAGATGAAAATCAGTAGGAGAAAGGGAGGGAGAAGAAGCTACTGAGGCAGAAGGGGATTTTTCTGGGTTGCCCCTGGTTCTCATGACTCTCTCGGAGAGACGATCAAATGGACACTTTCCTAAGAGCTCACCATCATGGGGGAGGGTGGAATTTCCCTGGTCTCTATTTTGCCTTTTTTTTTTGAAGGCAACATTCCCATGCCTGCCACGGACACCCAGTTAGAGTTCCCTTCTTTTAAAATTATTTACTCAATTCCACCCAAGGTTAGAAGCCATGCTTTGTTTTAAGAAGAGATGGATGGCAGGTAGGTGTGCACTCCAATTGATCTTATTTAAATGCTTGTTAAAAGCCAATTTGCAGAGTCACTCAAATTTCACACCATTTCCTCAATCCCTTGTGAACCAGTTACTTATTAACACGGAGGCCAACCACCAAAAACACTTCTCTGCTTCTTCCTTCTCTCCTTTATTTTCCTGAGAATTACAACCTGCAAGGGCAAACACAAACCTGAGCTTGTTCCAGTGAGCCAGCCAGTGGAGTTCAAGCAGGCACAGTCAGCTCCTTTCAAGCTGCTCACATCGTAATGGAAACAAGTTTAAGTTACACTGCTTCATTTTCCCTACTGTTCCTCTATTGCCTCGTGGATTTGGCAAGGAATCGTTAGCCCAGCTCACTGCAAAGCAGTGAATAAACACTTGGAGATTTCCAGAGACCAAGGCAGGGAATGTGGGATTTGCTTGTGTACCACTGTGCTGCTCCATCAGCTCTAGCTCAGAGGGAGATGGGGGATGAACACTGAGCTGAGCAGAAAGAAAATGTTTTGGTGTGATTCAAGCACAAATCCATACTTGGAATCCATTTAAAGATCTGGGGTGAGGAGAACGTGGGCAGAGAGCACACGTAACTTTGCCTTATATTTTTCACAGGAAGGAGCTGAAAACCAGTGGGTACAACACTGAAGGATCAGTAAGAGGTCTGTGCCTCGTCCCATGGATGCTAGAAATTTACAGTTTTTCCCAGGTGCAGGAGCTATGAACGCTCCTTGTGCAAGGAGGAATCTCAGGCTCTGTAGCTGTCAGCTGGACTATTGGGCTCCAATATGATCATAGAATCATTAAGGTTGGAAATGACCTTCAAGATCATCAAGTCCAACCACCTAATAAATATTATCAGGGCCACTAAACCATGTCCTGAGGTGCCACATCTGGATGTTTTGTGAACCCCTCCAGGGATGGTGATTCCACCCCCTCCCTGGGCAGCCTGTTCCAAGGCCTCACTGATGCAATAGGTTGCTAAGATAATAAACTCACAGTAAGAAGAGGTCTCCTCAAGCTCCTCTGTCACCCCAGGAAATTTGTTTAAATCTGACCTCTGCATCACTGGAGAGAAGTGCTAATTTCCTTGAGGGGTCCCGGCCTGTAATCCAAACCTCATCCATTCTCACACTCAATGGTTGAGAGGTTGCTGCACAGAATGAATTCTCATGAGCTGCTGGCTCTGCACGTTCCTCTGCTTGGGTAGGTAGAGCCAGGGAAGCATTCAGTAGTTGTTTCTTGCCTGGGTTAAATTCCTTTGTTCCTTACTGGAGTGATCAGAGTGATTAACCCACCCATTCCAGAAGCTGGAAGCGCTGCCTATCACAGGGCAGGTTGTGAGGCTGGAAGTTCATAGGCCGTTCAACCATGGAGGTATAATTGAACTGGAATTGGGAAGAATGACCTTTACAACCAGTATCCTGCCCTAACCACCTTTGACAGCCAAGCAAATCCTTCAGCTTCCCGTCCAAAGGCTGTGCCATGGAAACACAGCACGGCTCCAACCACTGCTTGGGGAGAAGAAAGCATCACAGTGCCCCGAGAAGACATCAGTTTGGGATGTTAGAGCTGACATGTCCATTTTTAGATCTAAAAATACTTCTTAACATGATAGCCATCATCCTTACCCTCTTGTCCACACGCTCCACTTTGGCCTAAACTGTGGTACAATGTCTTTCTGTGAGAGCTCCTCCTGATGCATGTTGTTGTTTGGTTCACCCTTTAAACATCGTTACCAGACAGTGTTAGAGTAGATCCAAAAAATCCAGCACTGTCTAGTAAGATGCCCACAGAGGACCATAGTCTGTCCAGCAGTTGGAGAAATGAAGCATCTATTAATTAGTCCACATTCTTCAGGATGTCAGTGTTCCAGAAAAAACTAACAGAAACGGCTTGAGAAAGAGTGCCTTACATCACTGGGTGCTTAAATAATTCACCAAATATGGGATGGGCAGAAGGAAGACATCTGAGATGAAAGGAGAGTTTGAAAAGCATGGTGGATTTCAGGAGACAAAGGCAGCAGAAAAAGTCGATTTAATAAAGGGCTAAAATAGAAACATCAGGTTAAGTTCTATTTCAACATGATGTAAAAGCAGTAAGATTTCTTGTGTTTTGCTTCTTGGCTTCCTCACTCCCTCCTCCCTTTCGAGTCACAAAAATACCAGTTCAAGTCTTTCCACTCAATTAAAAAGACATCTGGAAAATTGGCATTTAAAGCAAACAGCCCTGAAGAAGGGCACACAGAAGCAGCAAAGATGGCCTAACATTTAACACGGGTAGTTGGGTGCACGACAAATACTTTATTGTATTGGCTTCAGTTTCAGGGATGAAGACAAAGTTGAGCCTGAAATAGTGTTGACAGTGACAGGAGGCTTAGGTGTATGGTTGTTTGACAGTAATGTCATTAAACACAGTGAATACAAATGGTAAGGTGCCTGCCTTGTTTTCCCTCTGTAGAAGGGAGGGGGTGTTGGCTGCAGCTCATCAGACAACAGAAAAGGTAAAAACCCAGCACATACTTCGAGCATTCCCTGCCTAGGAGCCCTGTGCCATTCTAAGTGGGACCATAACTCTAAGGACTCCAGATTTCTGCGTGGCTGCATCACCCAGGAGGAAGGCAGCAGGGTTTGTTTCGTTTTCCTTTCTTCACCCTCTGTTGTCAGCCTTTTTTCTCAGGGTAGGAACGGCTTCTCACTAGGTGACAGCTTAAGAGAGCTCTGCTCTGAGCTGTGCTGTGTAGGGAACGTTACACTGCATGTCATTTTTATTAGAGCTGGAAGACACTCAGAAGTCTTGGCAGATCCAGCCCAGCATTTCACACAGAATTTCATAGCACCTTTCTATCAAACTGGAAAGCAACACATTTCATCCAAGCCACACTTGAGGGAACCATTCAGTTGACACTTCAGAATAGGGTTCAGGAAAACAACCAGCCTGCTCAATGCAAGTAATTAAACCCCACAGCACACCACGGATCGGTAAGAGATCTCGAGGGGAGGGGGCAGGATGCTGCTATTGTTGCATTTTGGTGCTTAACACCTGCCAGGTAGAGTGAAACACCTGCCCATCAAGCCACGTGTCAGATAAAACCAGCTAAGAGCAATAACACCCTTCCACAGTGACAGGCTTTAGAAAGTATGATTTACAGCACCTTTAATATCCCACACCTGGGAAGAACAACTTTCTGTCTTGTTGTCATACCTGGCAAAGAACAAAAAGCCTCCACGAACCATTTCAGTCAACGTTCTCCCTTCCACTAAGTCCCTTTAGACTGAGCTAGTTCTTTCAAGGTGATTTTAACCAGTATAATTGATTTAAGGAAAGAAACCTCCTAGAATAAGAATCAAGCCCATCGTATCTTAAAATGTATTACAAGATTAATCCACTGCAGGAATGAAAACAATCCGAGGGAATGGGAGTTAAATCTCATTCTCCCCACCCCCTCCAGAAGTGACCAAGTATAAAAAACATAGAAAATATCTGAAAATATTTATAAAGAGGAAATTTCACAGGTATACGTTACATGAAAATTCAAAGTTTTGAAATAAATGGCTTTGCTATTTGGAGATTGTACTGGAGGAGAGCAGTCTAGAGGAGCTGCTGTGAAATGGAAAGAGTCAGTTACAGTAGCAGAGCTGAGAAAGTAAACTCCACTTTTGATTCCAGCAGTCTAGTGCTTACATTATCTTGTATTTAGATGGAAAGAACACTTTGATTTTGCAAGAAAATCGTGAACAAGAAAACTCAGATGTCACATTTCAAGCAAATGTTTAGTTTTATTCTCCAGAAAGCTATTTTTTCTTTAAAAGTAAATAAAAATAACCCATTTGGAGCAGAGTACCTACATTCACCTGAACTGCTGCAAAGCATTTTCATCTGAACGCATTCTACTGTTGCAGTATCAAACGTGTTCCACATGCTGCAGGCTGCTGTTTGCAGGCTCACTGCATCATTACTTTAGCGTTCTAGAGGATGGACAAGATTTTCTCAGGTTCTTTTTTACTTTCTTCGAGAACCCAAAGCATTTTGGTTTAAATTTACTTATGCTTGGGGAGATCTGAGAGTCGAGCATGGATTTCTCTATTGGCCACTAACCTCTGCTTCCAAATTCTGCTGTTGAACTTTTCCACGTTGTACACGAAACACCATCATCATCATTACCAGGCAGTATTAGAAAAACAGAAAACATCCAATGCTGCCCAGTAAGATGGTAATGGCATCTCAGGATCATGGTCTACAAACAGCAGATAAACCACCAGCTAGAAACCCTGAATATTTGGAGCAGAAAAACACAAAGGGGAGGGAGGG
>VWZY01010808.1:244890-320884 GCA_013399075.1 Chloroceryle aenea
AAACCACCAGGTAGAAACCCTGAATATTAAGAGCAGAAAAACACAAAGGAGAGGGAGGGAGGGGGAAGTACCACCTGTAGCTGCCCCTCCGTTGTGATTTCAGCAGTTATCAAAGGCTGCTCCCTTGGGAGAGGTGGAAGCAACCATGTTCTGAAAAGTTATCCCAGAGATATTTGGACAGGACACGTAGTCCTGCCTCTTCCCACCCTCCCCTGCCTGCCCCACACACCCCTTCAGAATTGTCACTTACCAATTAAGTGGTGTCATTTCTACTTACACCTAAGGAAACACACTTATGAACTGGAAGATGTCACCAGATGGCATTTGAGGTAGGGACAATTACAGCCAACCTTACGCCCTATCTGCTACAAATCAAAAGTGAGGGAAGATGCCAAATCCAGGGAACCACACAGTGCTGCAGACTTTGGTATATAACTCTTACCTGTCTTCCAGTACCTCCAAGCATTTAAGTCTTATCTATATTCTTATTAGACAATTCATATTTGTTGATCTCTTCAGTCACCTTTTAATCAGATTTATATTTGGGGACTCCAAAGATCTCACAGAGCAGAGTTATTACAAAGAAACTGAATATTTACACACCAAGAAGAACGTTTGGAGCTTCTTCACATCATCTCTTAGCGTTCAGGAGATGTGTGTGTGAGTTTTTGTCTGATATTGACTCTTATGCATTAAAAAAAATACCCCTAGTCCTCTAAACAACTCTGAGGCAACTGAAAAAGTTATTACCATTTGCTCACCACAAAGAAACTCGGGGTTGACATTTCATACCCTTGAAAAGAAAAGAGTGTAACCTGACAAACCAACCTTCCAGTGCATTCTGACACCCGCTGGAAATCTCTGTTTGCCAGACACTGCTGACAGATAAACCTCCCACAGCCCAGTGGCTATAGGGTGGTGTTTGTCTTGCTCTCCCCACACCCATTTCCTCCTTTACCTGCTGAGTTTCTTAACCAAACCCACACCAGCTTGATTACTGAGAGGGTACAACAATAAAATGACCTCCAGCTCAGCAAACACCAAGGGATGCAAAAGGTGCTGCTGGAAGTAGGGGAAAAGAAATTTTCATTTGGATCCAGGTAACTCCAGGTCAGAAAGGTGAAATTCCTGAGGAAAGGGAGCTGGGGTTTTAATTTGGAAAAGCAACGAGAACAAAAATCTCCCCACAGCTCGTACTGGTGACATCAGAATTGCAGCAGGGTGAAGGCCATTCCCTGCAGCACAGTAACCAGCTGCACAACAGGGCTGCATCCAGTGTAAAGATGGTGAAAACAAAGGGAAAACCAGCTAGGAAAACATGTGGTGAAATGACAAGTCAAGCCATTGTTGGGACTGGAATCCCAACCCAGTTTAAGACACTTGCATCTGTCACCTTCATGTACATCCCCTGGTAGTTCAGCTGGGTCACCACACTACAGATCAATAGAAACAAAACACCAAACAAGCCTCCTGGAGGTGGGTTGCTTGGGGTTTGTGGTTTTTAACCAGAGGAGACTGAACTTTGTCTAAAGGAGCTAAAGCACCAGCCATGCTGCGCTTAACCATTGCATCAAAAGTGTCTTCCCTACATCAGTAACATGGAATAAAGTCAACAAGAAGAACTGGACAACAGCTCTTTGTCTAAGGTACTCTACATGTTGGATGGGATAGGTGTAGCTGAAATGAAAGCAGATAGAACAGAGGTTTTCTAACCAATAAACCCCCAGGCTGTGTTAAACTCTGGATCAATACATAGCAACCAGATCTGTTATCAGTTTCACGTGGATAATAATCATTTGCTGGACTGACCAGAGTTGACATGAACACATGGATTGGGAGAGCTGGAAATTCTGGCAAATGAAACCAGACCATGGATAGAAAAGTCCATTCAGCAGCACAGAAACCCACGGAGAGGTTCCAGCTGTGGATTCTGGTCTCCTGTCTCTTGGGAGAGTTTTATGGTTCTTTGAAGAGGATATTTTGGGGTGGGGGGGTGTCAGAATAGATACCAGTCTTACTGTTGCCACCCTCGAACCCTCTCTCGCTGTCAACAGGGCCTTTGCTTCATCTCGACACTTTATACAACAACAACTTTGGAAAGCTGCTAGGAAAGGACTTTCTCACTTACAAATAGGGACTGCAAAAGGAAAAATGCAGAAATATTTTACACTAGCACTGGAGTGCTCTGTCATTGCCCCATCTCGTGACAGGGAACGGAGCGACGCCGAGTGCCACAGACTATCAGAGCTGGGCTGAGATGAGACATTGTGAGCCCCAGGCCCTTGCTCATTTTCTGAACTCAGCTGGAAAAGGTCCTGAGCTACCAGATCCAGCTTTAGATGACCTTTATCTACCCAACCCTATATCTATTTCTGGTGACATCTTGAAGATTTAAGGGAATCACAACTGAATTTCTGCTGTACTAGGAACCAACCCAACAGGAACAGCCATTGGCTTGATCCTGCTGCTTCCCAGTGCTGCAGGGATAGTTCAAAGTATTCACCTCGTGCGAAGTATTTTCCTCTGGGGCCCAGCTAGGAGGTGACACCTCCTGCTTTTTTAAATCTCAGGAAAACACTGTCCTAGAAATGGACTCTAAGCTAACAAGTCACTGTCCTAAGGCATTCAGGAGCAATCCTGCACCTTCTGGGCCTCCAGATCTTTCCATCAGAACCTTTCAACCATTTCAGAGCTGTTGCACTGACCCAGATGCATGTTCAAGCCAAAAAACGAAGTACATAAATGCCAGAAACTAATGCTTAAAAGGTAGAAGATCCAAATCCTGCCAAGAGATTCAAGAGGACACCTCTTTCTATGTCCAGATTGTACAAAACTGCCAGGGGACAGATCCCTAGCCAGCGGTATTACACCATCTCTGACACCCCTCCTGCTCACCAGAGGTGGAGAACAGCTAAAATAAAGAGATATTTCAATAGGAAAGGCAAGTTCCTTCTGCAACAGGTGTAGGCAAAAGGGAAAGGCAGAAGGAATAGGAAATGAGGAATTTTTTAGGGCCTTTTCCTTTCAGAACTCTTTCACTCTCCTGACTTTCACACATTTTGTGATAGAGAAAAAACCCTTGAGGTCAAAGTAGCTCTAACTACACCCGGGTCCTGCCCAGTCTGTCACTGTCCCTCAGCCCAGGTGGTCAGGCCCTTCTCCAATAACCTGGAGAGAAGCATCATTGTCCATCTTCATTTAAAGCACCTTTGCTTCTTTCCTTGCCTTTTGCAATTGCAAACAAAAGGCGCAGTAGCCTATGGGGGTGTGCTGCTGCAAACAGGCCTGCTCTGAAAGCAGTGGAATTGGATCAGCCAGTTGCCTTCACACATGCTGAGAGAAAGACACAAAAATAAGAACTACTTTGGAAAAAATTCACTGGTGCAAGGTGGATGGCATGAGGGGTTGGGACTCGATGGTCTCCAGAGGTCTTCCAACTCCTACTGTTCTATGATTTCCTACATCTCCTTATAGGATGGAGAAAAAGTGGTTTTAATTAAAATCCTTTTCTTAAAATGCCATCTCCTGTGCTGAGATTTTTGACAATAGATTCATTCTGCTCTGTCCAGGCTCTTTCTTGGTAGAAGAAATCACAGAATGTTTGGGGTTGGAAGGGACCTGGAAAGATCATTGAGTCCAACCCCCTGGCAGAGCAGGATCACCTAGAGCAGGTCACACAGGAACGTGTCCAGGTGGGTTTTGGATGTCTCCAGAGAAGGAGACTTTGCAACCTCCCTGGGTTATTTAATATGGATAGGATATTGAATGTGGTGTGACTCGGGGAAGGGGTTTGGGCCAATCACACTCTTGCCTCCTTGGCTCTCAACAAGTGACAATACAACATGCAAGTCATTGCTATGGCAGGGGTACCTGCCAGGAGCAGGATTTGACTCACAATACCTCACTGTGAGCAGACAATACTGCAATATTATGCAATCAGAAGTTACAGCAGACCAGAAATTACATCCAGTCCTTCCTCCATAGCCCCTGGGAGAACTGTTCTCAGAAGACTCCTGAGCTACCTTACACAGGACTCCTGAAAGCCCTTGCATCAGACAAGTTCTCTGCAATGTCCTCCAAATCTGTTTCCAGTCCAAGTAGGGACTTTTTACTGGTGTAGAGTGCATCGAGGGTCAGCACACCACAGGTCATGCTTCCACCTCCAAACAAGCTAAAAACCACCTTCCTAAATGTATGAGAACCACAGCCCAGCCAGCCAGTCACTTTCAACAGTCACTTCTTGTCCTGTACTGACTTTCATCAGAGCTAAATACCTGAAGATTAAGTCAACCAGTAGAACCTGTTAAAAAACAAACAAACAAACACCACCACCCCCAAAAATAACCCAACATAACCACAGACCAAAAAAAAAAAAGCCACCACAAACCCAAACAACCCCCTCTGCCCAGGTTTCCTATCTAAGCTGGGAAATGGTGGCATGCCACGGTAAAAACAAAGGCACATATTTCTCAGCTGCATGGTGAAGTTCTAATAAACAATCCCTCTGCCTTGCTGTCGTGTTAATCATTATTGAACCTGACAATGGCTGGTGAATTTTCTTTTTAAAGGCTCATATCACTTGGGTCCTATCCATTATCACTGTGCAATGAAAATGATGTCTCGTGGAACAACAACAAAATATACATAAATTAAAAGCTAATAGTTTAACAGATAAAACCCTGCAAAATAGTTTCCAAGAAGACCCAAGTCCTTCACAAGGTTCTTTCTGGAAATCTTTTAGAGCTAATTCATTAAAATAATAACAATAATCATGTTTTGCCTAACTGCTGTCAACAATAGATCACAGCACAAGAGACAGAGCCTTTGTGCCACCTTCTGCACAGTGCTGCAGCTGTTGAACTCCTTTTCCCATCACTACTGTAGGAAATGCTTAACATAGAAACCAAGAAGCTTCAGAAGTTATAGATAATGAGTTCAAGAAGCCACACTACATACAAAAATGTGGCAATTTTATGCTTATATTAGCAGGCAAAAGACCAACACCAAACCTTGCTCTCTGCTAAGATGTTGTACATCTGCAGTACCAACTAAAGAGTTTATACAGCTCTTACCATCAGAAAACTGAGACCAGAAAATTAGTTGGTTTTTTTTATCATGGGTTTAGTACGTGGAGTTGCTGCTGCTTTAAAAGTTTAACAGCAACTCATATGAGTTAGGAAATATATTTTATAAAAACAAGCTTAAAAGGTTATTTTGGGGGACATCCTCTTTGAGAAATGCATTTTGATCTCCACATTTGCACGTGCAGCTCTATACACAGCATGGGAAGAACTTTCACAATTCTTTTTCTTTAGTACAGGAGCTGCCAAGAATTTCATAAACCAAGGAAAATTCTGCTCAGCGTTCCCTGAGAAGGTTACTCAGAGATGCAGCCAACACTAAGGAATGGACATACTGCAGCTCCCTGCTAGCCAGGGCTGTGCTTGGAGAGACAAACTCCAAAGCACAGACCCCCCAGAAAGGCACGGCCTACTGTGAGGATGAATGACAGAGTCTTTTAGCCAGCTCACCCTGCAGAGAGACAAGGCAGATGGAAGCATTCGCTCTGAAACGCACACGTTTCTCAGATGAATCCTCATTTCACGCCCAGTAGCAGTTCTGAACCTTTTGGCTTTTTAATGCTCCATCCCAGGTTTCTTCCTATCTAGTTCAGCCAGTGAAAATAGCTTGTTAGAAACGCCTGTTTCCCGTTGGACTAACAAACAACTTAGGCTGGTTTGAGACTTAAGACCTAGCAGGCGCGTGAATTATTACCTTATTATTATCCACAACCTATCCATCCAGCTTGCTGCAACATTACCACTGCTAGTGAAATGAACAATCCATGCCCACCAGAGGACTGAGAATTAGAAGAGTTTCTGCTCCACAGCAGATGGCTCTTGCTTTTAGTACTCTCAATACAAGCTGTGGCAATAGCACACAATTAAGAGCAATTAAATGCTTTGTCTGGAGAGAGTAACACAAAGTTGTTATGGCAGAAGCAGGGCAAGGCTGAGGTACATCATAAAAAAGGAAATAAAATCTCCAAGCCAATCAGTCTAGAATATACATCATATATTGAGAAATAAAACCTTCCTCTTTCACCTCCTTTCATTTCCCCAAGCCAGTAGTTTACAGGTAGGTCAGCAAACAGGGGGAAACTCTACCTCAGTCATTAGCAGAATCCTTCAGAAGTGGCAAGTCGAGAAGGAAAGAAAAAGGCAGAAGAAGGGGAACACGGAAGAAGTTGGTTATAGCCTTACCGTTGTGAAACATCAAGGCACAAAACTCAAACAAAACGTAATAAAAACCAAACCAAAACAAAAACAAATTAAAAAAAACCCAATCAAAAAACAACCGACCAACAAACCCACTGCCAAAAAACCCCCCAAGCCCATCTCATTTTTCTGAGTCCTCAATAGTGTGCTTTCTCTGGCTACTCGGGACCCATGAAATATAAAACCACCTTAATGGTCGCCCAGGTTACCGACTTCATTTAGTTAATCATCACCATTATTACCAATGTTCAGGCCTTGAGAAAGAAAAAAGCAAAGAATGACTGAAGAGGAGTGGAAAACAAGGAACTTAAATGAACCCCACCCCCACTTTCTTCCTTCCTTCCCCCCCCTCCCTTTTTTCTTTTAACCAGTATTAGTAATTAGCTTTGGACCTATATTACCTTTCTTTCTCCTCCCCTCTTCTACTTCCTTACCTGCCTCCCCCACTTCTCAAGTACAAGGACAAAGTTCCAGCTGCCTTAAAACAATTGGGTATCAATTATCCTGCAAGTGGGAAGAGGGAGATGCCCATTTCTACCCAGGTCTGAAAAAGAATGCAGCTCCAGCGGGGTTGGGGGGGGAATATCTTGTTAGTTAACCTGTAGGGCTGAGCCTTAATCAATAGTCAACAGTGATGAAAAGAACAAAGCTTGTGAAACTTAAGCCTTTATATCTTTGAGCTCCATCAGATAAAAGCTATACCTGGAGTTTGAAAGGACAGGCAGGCTTATTGGAAAGCTTAAAAGCATCAATGCAAGCTAAGATCTGGTTTAGAGTTCAGTCTGCTTATTGTTCATGATTACTTCTGCCACAGCCTAAGATTAATTTAAAGTAAGACCCTAAAACTGACTTAATTTGACTCGAAAGACAAAGCCATTTCAAAATAACCCAAACCAACTGAAGTGAGATGTGCATCTCGATTTCCTTGGGCCACTTTCCCTCTGCCCAAAACACAAACATCCTAATTAACTTGTTTTCTAAACAAAATGAACAGCTGATTGGACAAAGATTTCACGGCCACTTTGCATTTTTGTCTTTCGAAATCTCAGCATGTGCCTTTTCAGTAGAAATGCAGGAAATATCACTTCAGCTTTCCTCCATATTTTCCAGATGAAGGACGCTAAGAAAACCTGAATTCCTACATGAGTAAAGCCTAGGACAGTTTGTCAAGCTTTATAAGTACCATACTGGGACAATTTTCAAACACTATCATGAGCTGATATATTTTTTAACGTGTCCTTTCTTTAATTTAGAGTCTGATTAAATTAAAAGCATCATTTCAGGGAGGATTTTCCTCATCTCTTGGAAATAAAGATATTTTTATACAACACTACAGATCAGTAAAACTGTGTCACCAGGCCAGCTTCAGGACTCAGAGTCCTTTGAACTCCTTCCCTGTTCAGATCAACATTTCAGCTCGTGCTAAACATGGCAGGCTGCAGACCAAGGCTGCCCAGTATAACCAGCAGAAGAATTTAGCCCCTGCTCCATTGAAACAGTAAACAGCATCACTGAGCTCCACTCTGGTCACCCCCAGATCTCAGTGAATTCTGTAAGACTCCAGATTTTTAAGTTCTGATTCTCAGCTTTCCTGCAACGTATGAAAAGAGCCAAGGTTGTGTTGATGATTGCCAGTGTGAGTGAATTCACGTGAGGAATTCCTGTGCCTTCACTGGGATCATCACTTGCTGTGCAGAACAGGAGGAGGGGGCAGTACTCAGGTTTTTTAGCCAAGTTCCCCAAATCCTGGCATTCCTACTATTTTCTACTGTAACATTTCAGTTGCCTGAATTTAGTTGCCCACACACAAGTGTCTTTTAAGAGCCCAAATTCTCCAACTGTAATAATTTATTATAATACTACTAAAAATAATAATAATCCAACAGCTGAATTAATGAATTCTGAGAGTGATTCAGACACCCACAAAGCAAAGGTGCTTTCAAAAGCCTTATCATGTAACACCCCCAGCCCTGTGCAGGCACTTTGGACGCCCAGGTTTGCAAGGAAGCTCAATAAAAAAGGGATCAAAACCAATTAAAAAGACCGAGACCATTGCTGAATTTGCCAAGTCAAAATTAATTGTTTAGTCCTGCCCATGAACCTGGTAGCTGGCTGGAGTATTTCTGTGTTCACCTACAGCTAGAACAGCACATACGTTTTTCAAAATTCATGCTGTTTTCTGAGGTTGAAGCAAGCCTAAAGTAATCTGCTGCTACAGAGACATCCAAAATAAAGCAAAATTAATATTTAAATCATGGTCATCTTTCAAATAAAAAGTGAAGTCAGCTGAATTAAATACTCAAATACAAGAATATCAGCTAAAAAAAACAGAGTTAACCTCACTAACATGAAGAGATAACTAAAGCAGAAATATTTCATGTATTCCTGGCAAGATTTTTCAGAAAAGAGCTAATAAAGACCTTCTTGAAACTAAATAAATCAAACAGCATTTAGAGCGGGACAAACTCTGCCTCCTTATTTCTGGAAACTTAGATACGCTGCAACATTTGCAGCCCAAAGCTGAAATTATTTCAAGCTTTGTGCCTCGCAGAACATTCTAGAAGACTGTTTTACCAAAGGGGTGGAGGGAACGAGTGAGCAAACAGTTTCTGCTGACTCCCTCAGTGTCTACAAAGCCTAATGCCTCTTCCTGAATCTGGGCAGATGAATTAATCAAGAAGGCTGCTTGCTTACAAAACACCTCTCACTCCTCATCCAAAATGAGCACATTATCCACAGTATCACCTACCAGCTGCCAAGCAAGCTAGAGAAGATGAGAAGGGGCTTTTTAGGTACCTCGATCATTCCAGTCTGAGAAAGCAGCACAGCTATTACCTCCAGCCCACAACTAGACTTCATGCTTCAAAAATGAAGCAAACCACTTTGTTTTGTCTCCTCTCTCTTCGGTGCCCAACTCGCCAGCGCAAGTAAAGGCTCGTCACGGCTGGCACGGGGAGCTCCCTGGCGAGAGGGAACTAGCACCACACTGAAGAGCAGGCTTAATTATTCTCATTTGGTCATGCAGGGGAAAAAAATAAATAAATAAAGGGGAAAAAAAAAAGCCTCAGGTAAGAAAAGAATAAACAAAACGAGCCCAAAATGGCTCCTCCGTGCCGTGAGCGGAAACCGATGACTACAGCAGAACAAGCTCTCTCCTTGACTTCCACTTTGCTTCAACAAAAGTGCTGTTTGAAAAAACCCAAATCTGTTTCCTTTACTCCCAGCACCCTACCCGAGGACTCGGTTTTGGCTCCCAAGTAGCAGAAAATCCAAAACTAGAGGCTGAGGTGTTCTGCGATTGCACTAAAACTCAACGTAACGCATCGAAATGCCAGGCAATTTACACACGACTTGGAAATGGCAATTATTCCACCAGCCAGGAGCAGACCTGCATTTAGAGACGTCGCTGAGGTTAGTACGACGCTACAGCCTCTTTGAAATGCAAGGCTTCTCTTTTGAGAGAGCCTTCTTCAATTTTATACTCATTTTATTTTAGTCGCAAGAAACCTTTCCCAAAGCAGTCTTTTTTTTTTTCTTCTCCACCCCCCTCACCCCACCTCCAAGCTCTCCCTGACATCTCAGTGAAACCAGCTTCCCCCCACTGGCTCCCTCCTATTCAATTTCTTAGTTCTGCTTTTACCTGCCCTGACTGGTTTGGCTAGTTGTAAAATGAACGTTTGAATTCATGCGCTGCTCTCCCCTCCCCCCTAACTCGGAGCAGACAAAACCTGATATGGACAACAAAACCCTCTTTAATCTACCCGGGGAAAGAAGGAAGAAGAGAAAAGAGGACAGAGTCCTACAGAAAGTGAAGTTGAGAAGAGAATATTGATGAAGGAGTTACAAAAGGCACTAGAGAAGCCGCTCTTTGTGCTACTTAGCTCACTTTTTACCACAGCACCTGGACTCTATGGCTTACCAGGACCATGACCACACACACACGCAAGCAACTTCAGTGCTGGAAGCACAACCACCTTCTCCCAAACCAAGATCATCAGCCTTCAAGTGGGGAATAAAAAAAAGACGAAATGATCAGCAGCAGAGCACGCCCAAGAGTTTTCATCTTCCGATCTTTCCGCGTCCTGGAAAAGATGAACTCGGAGCGAGAGGCGTTGGCGGCGAAATTCACGCGAAACAAATGAAGACAAAAATAGAACCGTACCTGAAAAAACAACACACTTCTAAGTTGTATTAGACTACTGAAATCAACCCAAATTTATAAAAAATAAAAGAAAATTAAAGATACAAAAAAAAAAAAAAAGGAAAGCAAAGGATTAAAACGCGCGTGGTTTTCTTCGCAGCCCAGGGTGCTGTTGCTTGTTTAAGCTGGAATTGAGAAGAGACGGCGAGTGTCTAAGGCTCGTCTTACATGTAGTCCTTCACCCCTCCCTGCGCAGGTGCATTCTTTCCACCCAACCAATCTCCTTGCCTCTAGCTATTAACAGGTGTGTCCTCAGCTTCTTTTGGGAGCGGCCAGGGCGAAACCAACTTGTGCGCCGCAGACGTGCTGGGCGGGAGGGAGCCCGGCCTCTCGAGGGGCTTGCCGGGCTCGCTGCCTCTGACAAAGAAGGAGTTAGTTATCAAGGGTAAATTCTGGTTTGACAGGGCTCTTCCGTGGTTGAACTTGTGCTCCTGCGTGATCCCTGCAGATCCTCGAGAGAGAGGAGGTCTACCAGCCACCAAGAGTTTGGGATGAAGATGACTTCTCCCACCTTAAAACCAACCTCCAGGCACTCTGCTATACAAAGCAATTCCCACCTGCCCACCACCAGGCTGCTGAGCTGATGTTTGAAAAGCCAACCAATGGTTCAGCCAACCAGAATATGACTCCTGTTGAACCAGAGGTGAGATGATTTAACTGGAACTCTGCTAGGCCATCTAACCCTCAACAGAATAGCGGAGATGTCGATGGGGTGATGGGTGCTTTTCCAAACAAAAGATGCAACACACAGAGAGATGATCTAAGGCACAAGCAGAGCAGGCAAGGAGTTGTTGAAGGACATCCCCAGAGTCTTGCTGGTGAATCCACAAAAGCTGGGTTATTTTTTTCCTGAAATTTAACAGGAGCCTGAATTCACACAAAACAAATTAACCACGTAGCCTTGACACCCACATGAATCACCCAGCCTTGACACACAAGATAGCTTCAGAAACTAATAAAAGGTCCAGCCAGAACTCAGGTCTCCCAGTATACAAGCTCTTAAGAGCAGAGGCCTATGACTGGATCCCCGTGTCCATTTTTGATATGTTGGACATATGGGAAGACTGTTAAAAAAAGGTCCCTTTTTTGGCTACATCAGGAGCCTTACTTCTCTTTCCCTGTACAAAATGCTTCTTGGATGTTAAACGAGAGGAAAGTATTGAAGGATGTGGAAAAGGGGTTCAGACAGAAGTGCTGGGCGGTTCTCAGTGTGCTTAGTAACGGAGCACTTAAAGTAAAAGAAAGCAAAATTAAATCTGTGGCTTTCTAAATAGCGTTTTCAACCCTTTTCAAGGAAGTTTTCAGAAAATTCCCATCAGTGTCAAGAAAAAAGAAAAACAACTCAAATGTTTTCTCCTTGTTATGAAGGAAACACACTCGCATTTCCCATGAAAGATGTAGGTAATGAAACAACAAATTATCATGTTAATTAGCCCAACCAGTGGAAGAATTCCCCAAAGACACAACTTTTCCTCATAACTAACTCAAGAGAAACCTTGGAAACCGTTAGTTGTGAAAAACGGATTCCTCCTGCAAGGGCATTAGACAGTTGGCAGTTCCATTTTACTGTCAGCTGTGCTTCTGAGCAAGCTGGCTTGTGCCTTTTCATCTCTGACTTGCCAGAGCTGTCATTTCAAGATGAACATTTTTTTGCCTCCAACAAGTCTAGCTCACAATATTTTGGAGAAAGTGCCTGAAATAACCGAATCTGCCATTCTCCAAATAATCTGAAAGTCAAAAGCTAATAACTAGCTTTCCAAAAATGAGATTTAGGTGCCCATTGCCTTGGCAGGCAGTTAGCATAAGCAGCATCTCTGCACTGTAGGCAATTACCAGCCTCCTAAAAACATACCCTACTGGGATACGTGCACTGCAACTGGGAGAGGTGACAGAAGCCTGTGTAGGGACTTCTAAACTGGTGGGTGCAGGTGCTACAGTGACGTTGGTTGCAATATAAATGGTAAAATCCTGATGCCAGTGTCCTACATTTCTCAAAAGATTAGGTCTCATTGATCTTTTCGGCTGTGTCTTGACAGTGACTCAACACCCAAGGGAAGAAAACCAGCCCAAGGCTGTTAGCACATGCTGCAATCCCATCCTGTATTGCAATACAGCCTCGGCAGGGCCAGCTAGATACTTAGAATATTTATTTGAGGTTTTAACCTGCTTGGACATCAGCAGCTTTCACCTCTCAGAAATCACCATTTTGCTCTCCCTCTGAGGCACCCATCACTAAAGCTTTTGAGACAGTTCACGAGTAGCCAGACAATCCATCCAAGACGCAATAAGTTGCTGGTGCACAAGCAGACCTACTCGCTCTTGCATCAGTACCTGGCCAGGACACAGCTTAGCTGCATCAATTATATCTGATTCAACCCCTCTCCAAGGCCTACATCTGTTCCTGACCTCTCTCTGCCTGTCTCAACAAACCCTCCATCCCTGATCTCCCCGAGGCTGGCCAAAACAAAGGCACGTTTCTCCCCTTCTGCAGTGCATCAGTCACCACCTCCTTTCACAGTCCCCTGGGGTCACCATCTCCATCCTGCCTGCTGTGCAGGCACCTACCTGGACCCACCCTTATTTTGACTTGTTTTTTTCCTTGTCCTATTCAAGCCACCCCTAAGTTTGAGCATCAGTAATTATGATGCACGCAGCAGCAGTCGGAGGATCCCTAAGAACTCCTCCAACCAAACCTGTTTCCCCACAACTGCACTTTTCTACTCTCTGTTCATTTATAATGCTCTATCCAGCCTTGAAGGACAAGACACAACCAAATTGCTGTGACAGAGGAAGACAAACATATCTTTCCTTAGAAAGAGACCTTCAATATCTACTAATGAGCCTCTCTTATCAGCAACAACAAAAAAAAGGAATTAATTATCAGCAATAACCAATACACGACTCCTGGGTTAATACACAGGAGCCATCTGAATGCAAAGACAGCATATTTACATCTGACATACTTGTCTGATGATCATCCTAAACACTTCTCTGCCATATAATTCCCATCTCTATGTGGCTATTGTACCTCATTTCAAGCCAACAACAGTAGCCCATCTTTTGCACACTATAAAGTGCAGGTCAGGAAGACTTACCTGGTGTCTATGTCAAGAAAGAGTTATGATAATTGTCTACAAAGTTCTTTGATGTCTCTAAAGCTCCCACTTGTAAACTTCACATATGGTAAAGGGACTGACCACTGACCTGACTTTGTGTCTCAGTGTCTGGATATTTTTCAGCCCAACAGCACAGTGACCAGGTGCCTTACAAAAGTCATGGGGTGAGCTTGAAAACATCTATAAAGCGTAAGGGCATTGTTTTATCTTTGGGGAATTGGATGGGAGAGATGAAGAGAGCTGAAGGGACTTGCTCAAGATCATATAGAAAACTCTTTGGCAGAGACAGAATATCCAAGGTGTTATGTTCCATCCCAGTATTTGATTTCTCATCCCTTCCCACTCTATCTCAGTCAGTACTTCCCCTGGCAGGCGGTGAATTCTACTGCCACACAGGACTGTGAAATTAAAAGCAATTTTCATTTCTATTCTTCCAAAAGTGTAGAACCCTGAACCACCTATTTAAATGAGAAATAGTAACCAGGCACAGTTACTGTAGAACCACACCACAGGATGTTACTGACACCAGAAGTTTAGTAGGAAACAGCTGATCAAAAGAAAACCCTGAACATGGCCATAGGATGTGCATGGCCTTAGGCTGGTTGGAGAAAGAAAATGCTCCTTGCCACACCGTGTAGCATTTCTTGTGTCAAAAATAAACATTTCCTTTCACAGCCATTCTTCGTAGCAGTTCATTCATCTTTTTTTTTCAATAGGTTCCTATTGAGCAGTGCTTCAAAACAAGCTGCAAACCACCCTGGAGTTCTGATCCAATATTCCAGTTCTTTGTTCCTAGAGTGGCTCTGCAGAGAGGGGTCACATCAGTGCAGATCCACAGAGGTGTTTCTTTCTTTCACCCAAGAGCTAGAGCCATTAGTATCACTTCCTGCATCACCTCAATCTCTTTTATCTCCTTACCTGTGCTCAGCAGCTCATTGTCCAATCTACAGAGTAAAAGACACAAGGCTGTACGTGTGGAAGTTGTTTGTGCAGCATGGCCCTGCACTCAACAGTGCTCCTGAACCCAGCACCTGAGACAATTTGCAGCGGTGCCCGTTGCCAGAGCTATGAAATGCTGTGCAGATGGGTGAGTCCTCTAAATGGTAGGCTGATAGGTGAAACCCAGGCGTGTTTGTGAGAGCAAAGTTCAGTTCAAGGCACCACCTGTCAGGTCAGGAAAAGGAGTCATCGCAGGAGTAACCTTCCATGTCTTAACAAGTTAAGCAAGCAAAGGAGGAGGGGAGAAGTATATTGTACTTTGCAGTGTTTAGAGAGGTGCAATAACCTGGAGGGATGGTTTGCATGGAATCAAACACTCCACAGCCAAAACATGTCCTGCCAGTGTTAGTGTCACAGGTACATTTCGCTGCTTCTTTACTCTGAAGATGACACAAGCAGAAGGCAGGTGAGCCAGACTAATCTGGGTTTATTTGAACACGGAAGGAAAGTTTTATAGTCTTAGAAGCTTTCCCTTCTCTTTGCAAACACACTAACTTGAGGCCAGCCACCCAACCTGTCTCATTTCAGTCATGTCTCCATAGAGCACAAGCTGGTGAACGAGTGAAAGGTAAGATATTGCACACACAAAACCCTCAGCGCCATGGCATTGAAGGGAGCCCCAGGAGAGGTCATCAACTGTCCCATTAATCAATGCACAACACCCTCCAAGGGGCCTGGTTGGCAGGGCTGTGTGTCTCCGGTTGCTAACAGCCAGAAGAGCTGCCCCTGTTCAAATCAAAGCAAACAGAGATAAAATAAAGAGCCTGGCCACGGTGTACTTAAAAGGATGCTAAGCCAAATTTCTGAATGAAAGGCACCTCAGAGTCAGGAAGTGAAGCTGAGCCTCAAATGATGATTGTCCAGCCTTTTTTCTCACCTTTTAAATGGCCTTGGACTCAGCACATAATTTTTGAGAATCCAGCTCAAAACCCCTCCTTGAGCCCTCGTTTGCAGAGTTGCTGTGCAGCAGCCCTCGCTGAGGTCGCTGAAAGCACCACATTCCCTTCTTTCCTCTCACCAGAACTTCAATCCCCTGTCCAAACTGAAGCCGTGGTCACCAGCGAGTCCCAGCCAACCCCGTCTTCCTCGGAGGTAAAACTAAAAGGGGTCACCGAGCTCCTAAACAATAACTGGAAAGTTTCTACCTTTTCCTTCTGGCTAAGATCCCTGCCACTCCTCGCTGCCTGTTGTAAAGTGCAACAGCCTGGCACCTGGGTCTGCCTGAGCTCCCATCTGCCCTCTCCCCATCCGGACACAGTTGAGTGAAAAGAAAAACAAGGAAAAATAAAAGGGGGGGGGAGGTGTATGGAACAAAGTCTTTCATCTTCATAGCAGCAAGATTTTTAGATCTAAAGAGCTGCGACTCTCAGCTGCTTTAAATTGAGGGTTATGGCTGCCAACTACCAATCTAAAGCTACATATTAGTTTTCACCCAATCCTGTGTTGCTCAGGCCATCGTTTTTCTTGCCCTTTGTTTCCTCTGGGATCAGTTAAGTGGAAGCAGGTGTTTTCCTGCCCTGCTAATCTCCAGTACATCCAGTCAGGCCCTGCAACTGCTCCTGTGTCCCAGACAGGTAAATGGAGCCAGGCATGTAGCTGCTGTGGGAGGTGGCCATGATACCAGCTCCATCCAGCAGCCCCGTTCCGTGGTTGTCCTACTCCACCCAGTTTCATTTGG
This sequence comes from Chloroceryle aenea, assembly GCA_013399075.1. Lineage (NCBI taxonomy): Eukaryota > Metazoa > Chordata > Aves > Coraciiformes > Cerylidae > Chloroceryle > Chloroceryle aenea. Next base: position 261,163 of record VWZY01010808.1, read on the forward strand.
CATTGTTTCCCTCTTCACAGTTCATCCCTACACAGACCCTGGTTCTTAAAATCAGGGGTTGTAAAAATGAAGTGGGGTTTTGAGCTGCTTTGGGAAGCTCTGCTGGTTAATCCATCCATGAAACACGGCAGGGTTCTGAATGCAATACCAATGCTTGGCATGACAGAGATACCACCTTCCTGCTTTATTTCATAGCCCTAGAGATGACCATCCAGCAGGACTCACATTATTTCACAAAATACAATCGTGCTTGCTTCAGCAGCACAAATTTAAAGCAGCCAGCAGCCCCCAGATTTCAAGTTTTACAGACAGCCCCCCCCAAAGATCTAATCTAATGACAACTGCAAACACAAAGCCCTTGCCTGCGTTGTCTTTCAAAGCCATGCAGCTGTAGTTAGCGTGCAGCCCTGATTCATGCTGGGGTTTAGATTGGAAGGGGTTTTGGTGGCTGATATGAACCAGTTCCTTGTGCTCAGAGCTGCTGCAAGGTGAGGTTAGTGGAGCTGCTAGGTAAGTGCACTGGGGCTGGTGCCAGACCTCCAGCTGGGTCAGTGACAGGACCATAGTCATCTGGTCAAGTGATGCAGCGAAGTGGTGCTGGTTCTGTTGGCAGGGTCAGGACTCTCACGACCCTGCGAGGGGCTATGTGGACACGTACCCACAGTGCCACCTCCTAAATAAAGGCCAGAGCTGAGTATTTTACTGGAATGACTGACTTTGCCAAACTGTATAGCACATGTTACAGGTAAAGAAAGGGAAACAGAGAAAAGCTACTTCCCTGAGATCACGAGAGGCTGTTTGCCTCTGAAGAATTAGCAGCAGCACTTTTCCAGCTGTCACAGTCCAGCAAAGAACCTCTGAATTAATCTAGTTTACTTCTCCCTGCCCACAGACATTCATTTATTTATTTATTAATTAGGACAAACAGCATTTCCCTTCCCTTCCCACCTGCTTAATACGTAATCAGGAACCTCTTGGGCAACGGTAGCGCTGCCAACACCTCTGCCCACGCGAAGATGGTGTCGACTCTCCACGCTCCCTAGTTCAGACAGCAGTCACCAGTGGAGCAGATCTTCCCCAGATGGCATCGCGTGACAGTGCAAACACGGCCCTGACTTCACCACCTGCTCGTGCCAGCGGGGAGAGGAGAGTCAGCACTCCAGCTCTGCCAGTGCCTTGCCTCCAAAGGGCAGCTCGCCCTGCAGGGCTAATGCCACGCGGGGCTCTGAGTCACCTGCCTGCTGTGCACCTTGGAGAGTTAAGTTTCTTCCTTCCCCCCACCTCCCATCACACTTGGTTACATGTTGGAACAGCTTTTAGATGGACCTGCTTCTCCAAATCCTGCACCTAGGAAGCTGATGAATTCACAGAGGGGAAAATGACCTGACAGCAAAATTGCCACATCCACAGCCTGGTTTGAGGCTTAGCTCTGAATCTTAAGGTAGATCCTCTAGAAAAATGACACCAGAAAGGAAATGGTTAAAGACACAGTTCACTGCAGCCCAATTTTAACGTTTCTATATTAAGTAAATAAAGCCAACATAAAATTCAGGTCAGGAACTATTTGTTCAGGGTCAGGTGACTTCAACTCAGCTAATCAGCCAGACACACCTTACCTTCTGAACAATCACCCGCACTGGATCTGCAGTTAAAAACAGGTTTGCTGCAGATCCAGTCAGGGAATTACAGCATAAACACCCACAAAAACTAGAACAATGGGCATCATTTTCACTCCCCAAAGCATGCAACCTCCAGATTACAGCAAGAGTAGGGGCACACCAAGTAGAGGGAGCAGAATCTCGTTGTGCAGAGTGGGGTGTAGGACCCAGAGTAGGTGGTAAAAACCAGCCAGAATGCACCAGCAAAGACCCAGTGCTTAAATTCATGGCAAAAAATAAAAAAACTCCACCCATCTGAAAGCTCACTCCCTTCAGATGATGTTTGCTCAGTTGTTGCACCGTGAAACTTTCAAAGCCTGTGTCTTCTTGTAGGAAAGACAAGCAGTGGGAGAAGCAGAGACTTTACTTCAGCTTTGCTCATTTCCTCTCATTCCCTTTTCTTTTTCTCTGCCTTCTCACACACAACCAGCAACTCTGACACAGAAATCCACGCCGTGCTGAGCAAACACAAGATTGTCTTCCTGAGCAGCTTTAAAAATCTTGTTTCCTGCTAGATTTTCACCCAAGTCTGATACAACAGACTGTTGTTTAAAGCAACAGATTCCAGTGTAGCAAAAACAGATCTAACCCCCTAATGAACTTCATGCTTTGAACAGCAAGAGCTGGCTGCATTTAGCACTGACTGCTAAGAAACCCCTCGTAACTGAAAAAAAAAAACCCAAAGATCTTCTTTGCCTGACTGGAAAGGCAGTGTGGCTGGTTTCTTTTGTGGTGATTATTTCTCTAGGTTGGGCTGAATACACACAAGGTGTTTGACTACCCAGTATCTGGGGAAGAAAGGCGCCTTGGTGCTGAGGTGGGGTGTCACTGGAAGTGTTTAATGGGCTCGATGGCTTCGGCTGTTGTGGGCAGGAAGGCTCTCCACCTAGTTAGCTTTGAAGAAGCCCTTTGGTCTGCAAGAGTAAATGAGTGGCCTAATTTAAGCCTCCTGATTTTGGCTGAGCCAAGCTGGAACTATCTTAGCATCAAGTGGAATGAGTAGACCTCACTCATTCTCTCCTCATCTTAGGGCTGGGCCAGTAACCACAGGACTCACCTGCTTCGTGGCTCAGATGCAACATGCCCCAAGAAGTCCTCAGTGTATGCAGAAGTAGCAGCTCCACATCAATCTCCTGCACTGGAAGAATACACAAGAAGCCATGGAACTGCCCCCTCTTCCAGGCAGCGAGGGAACAAACACTCAGAGCAATGCACAGCACACGGCCTTGGCAGTAGAGTCTTCATCACAGAAATGGGACAGCATGTAACTGATGAAAACCAGTTTATTAGTAACACACAGAGGAACCCAAAAATCAGATTATTTAACAAGCTTTTCCAATCTCTAAACACTATTAGTCTATGAGTGCACAGCACAGAGACCATTTCTGTAAGACTCAGTCGTGGGTCACTTTATTCCAGGGTAGAATTTTGCCTTAAGAAATGCACATCTGTTAGATCTGAGAGCACCTCACAGTCAGGAGATTGTTCCATGGTATGGAATAGCTCAGCCTGCCTTCCTAGTGCACGGTCACCTGCTTGTGTACCCTGAAGAGTCAGCAGTTTGCCAGCCAGAATCAGTCCAAACAACCCCCACGACCTCAGACTTCCAGTTGCACATTATGTGTCCCTCAATCTACTGCAAGACAGACACCTCCAGGCAGTGTCATTTGTGCTTTTACCTGATGGAATGTTCTTCCTGCTCAGCTCCATGATACGAGGTGACGTCCACGTCCCTTCACATGTGCATGTTCCTCCTGTATTTGAATGAAGGAGTCAGGGTGTGTCAGAGCCACCTGCTTGAAAACAAATGTCGGGAATTACTCATTCAAATCACGAGTGGCAAGGACGTGGGTGATGGAAAGTGTGCAACTGCAAAGGAGATACCAGCCCCATACAAAGAAAGTCACATTGCCACCTCAGATAGTATGAAATACAAAAGACAAGCAGATGCCAGCACTACCTCAACCAGCAACCAGAGTACCCCAACTACAGCTGGCAAAGCTTCCAGCTCTGCTTGGTATTTTATGGCAGGGAGTGATACCAAAGCAATGCTTCAGCTCCCTGAAGGCCACCAGTCCAGGAGGCTGCCCCTCAGAATGGTATGTGCCCTCATCCAGGAGTCAACAGCTTTGATCTTGAGAGGTGTCAAGTTCTTGGGAGCTTCAGGGAATATAAATTTTGTGGCTGCTTTCACAGGCAGGCAGCTCCAGCAGCACTGCTCAGGATTGCTGTCCCCAGCCACGACCGCAGCACAGACACCTGCCCAGAGCATCACTTCTCTGCCAGGAATCCTGAGGGCAGCCCTGCTGTATCAGGGCCACCGGGAGCTACAACACATCTCCCTTTGTAGACCTGCCTTGCATGCAGGAGATTATTTCCACCAGGATCATTTCAAGGCCAGCCAACTGTCCAGCTATTGAATTTAACCCAGCTTTCCTAATCTCTGACACTCACACCTGTTTACCTACCCATACTGGTGGCAACTGCATCTGCTTCAGTAGGTGCAGGAGGCCTGGATAAGTCCAATCAATTCTGGAATACTGCAAGACAGTCACTGCTTGCTAGCATCCCTGCCATGCCAGGCAGCAAGCAGCCAAGCACATTCCAGTGCCTGCAAGCACTGATCTTGTGTCCAGCAGCAGACATGAGCTGTTTAAAGGCTGCTGCTGGAGCCTGGGTGACTGCAAGATGATGTGAACAGATACAAAAGGAAGGTGGATGTGATGGAGTTTCCTTCCTGCCACGCTATTTGTGATACAAATACATCGATTTTCCTAGACAAGTTGAAGTATTTCACAAGCACGGAGGGCAAACGGAATAGAACCACTCACTTGTGAGAAGGGCTGGAAGCTGACTCGGTGTTTTGTTAGGGCTTGGAGGGATGAGATGGCAGCAAGGATAAATTTTAAGGGGAGAGATAGGAGGGCTACCAGTTCTGTCTATCCCAGCTAAATGTTCCTATCAGTGGGAACACCACTCACATTCTGAGTAGCCGTGCAGAACTGAGGTAAATCCACCCAGCTCAAGCAATTTACATCAGTGCCCAGTAAGCCAATCACACTCAGACTCAAGTAAAGCAACACTGGAGAGACTAAAACACATAATTCACACACAGTGTGGTGGTTGTCTATGAAAGAGAGCCTGTGGTCCAACTTCTGTAGCAAGACTGCAGTTCCACTAGATCATCTGGACCCTAACCAGCCAACGAGCCAGTGCCAAAAAAAGACATTTTAAAACCAGATCAACTTTGCATGGATAATTCAAATGAGGAAAGTGACTCAGGCTTCACTGACTACACCTATTTGAAAGCCAAATAAACAATAAAAACACAGCAAACTAACTCAGCCGAGCAGATCCTAGGACGCTGTAAAGAAAAAATAACAGAAATTATCACCCAAGACTCAGCAAGAGGACGCTGATGCACAGGGACCCCTCTACGGGGTGTGACTCAAGTGTTTCAAGGGTAAAATTGGTTAAGGGAAAAAAAAGCTTTTTCTTTAATCAAATTTTACACTTCAGAAGAGATGTTTTTCTTTCCTGCTGCAAGGTGGGAAATATGCACTCCTACCTATCTGTTGGCTGGGCTCTCTTCCCATTGGCATCCCTTTGGTTCTTTGAATCCCTTTGAGCTTTGTTTGATCAGACCTAGGGAAAGCATCAGCAAAGGTGAGGCTGCAGTTCCATCTCTGCAGACCTTTGAGAAAGAGGAACCAGAGACCATATTGACCATCCAGGCAAGACAGTCAAGGGGAGAGCCAAAAAAGCACTCGGGATAGCACGACAGCGTTGGTCTGAGCATGCCTGGCAGCTTCCTATCCTATCAGGCAGCAGATTGTGCTTCTGGACGTGCCAGGACAGGCAAGAGGCAGCCCCACTGACAGGAGGCAAACCCAGCATGTGAGTTCCCAGCCGCTCCCCGGGCAGCTCTGCTCTTGTTAGCTTAGACAACTTGGCCTGCCGGAGTTCAAGAGTTGTTTTGGTCTTCCTGGAAAGCAACGGGCAACTTTAGTATCCAGGTTTGGATATTCCTAGGAAAAAATAATAATAATAAAAAATCTGGATTGGAAAAAAAACCACTCTGTACAAAGAATCAGGGAGGAATGGTGGCTGTTTGACCTGCTGGGTTATGAACTGCTAGAGCCAGAGTGTGTATTAAAGCAAAGGGCTGGAAACCCTCTGCTGGGAGGCCAGGCTGAGAGAGCTGTGGTTGCTCAGCCTGGAGAAGAGAAGGCTCCAGGGAGATCTTATTGCAGCCTTTCAGTGCTTAAGAGGAGAGTATAAGATACAGACAGACTTCTTAGCAGAAAACTGGAACTAAAGTAAAAAGAGAGCTAGTTCATACTGCATGTTTGCACAGAACATTAAGGTTTGAGATGAATAATGCTACAGAGGCACAAAGCACTGTCATTTCACAATGAGCTTCGTTTGACAACACCATCAGAGAAAGGAGCAGGGGAAAAAAGAAGACGAAAAATATTCAAAAAAAAAGCTTTTACAAAGCAAAAAAGGAGGCAAACTGTGCCTTCCTGACAGCTGGCCTCATCGTGGCATCAAGTATAGAATGGAGACAGGTATTATTCAAGAGACAGCAGTGGCAGGACTAGCTGGAGATCAGCAGACAGCACAGGAAATGTTTGGGTTTTTTTTTAAAAACCCTAATTATGGCTCTTCTTCCCCAGTCTATCCTGTGCTGCACTGTAATTACAGGAACCAGGCTGGAAAGGGGGCCTTTTCTCAAGAGAGAAGTTCATCGAATGGTGGGGGTTGGAAGGGACCTCTGAAGACCATGGAGTCCAACCCCCCTGCCAGAGCAGGGTCACCCAGGGCAGCCCACACTGCAACAGAGCCAGGGGGGGCTGGAAAGTGTTTAGAGGAGACTCTAAAGTGTTTAGAGAAGTGACTGCCTGGATTGGGACAGATCTCAGTTTTGGGATACAGCAAATCTATTTCACTCTTTTGCTCTCTTCTTTGGCACTGTTGCTGGATGCCACAGTCCATCTTTGCTGGTGAAAGGAGTAGAAAGGGCAGGCTCCCCCAAAATCAGCAGTTTCCTTCTGTCAGATTTGAACCACACGTATAAGCAGCTTTGAAAGTGGAAAAGAGATGCTGAGGGGGAAAAAAAAAAGTGAGAAATGACAGAAGTCTTCTCACCTGCTGTCAAGTACTCAGTGGAAATTCACTTGCATGCAATTAAGAAAAAACATTTTTGGTGCTGACCTCATCAGGAATTTCACTGAATCCTCTTTCCACGCCAATTCTCTTACCATAGAAGACTTTGCTCTGCTCCTTCTCCAAGAGCCAGGTTTGTTTTCTGTGGCCTCTTGTGTATCTACAGGAGGAGCGTGCTCCTCGGGCTGCCAGGGAAGGTTCTCACCTCGTGTTGGGCTGCCATGCAGGATGCCTGGACCCAGACAGACAGACAGACACCTGCCATGTAAGTCATGGGGCCAAGAGCCCCCTGGGTGTAAACGAATACTGGAGGACTTAAAGGTCCACAAGAATAAAGTGTGGAGGTCCTTAGTGGTAGAGGAATCCTCCTCAAAGCTGTATCAGAACCTGGAGGGCAGAGCGCAAGCTGAGCCATCTCAAGGTCCCATCCAGACATCCCTCACACTCCTGAATTTACATCCAGAGAACATCACATACCTGAGATTTGACTAAGGCCCTTTCCTTCACATTCACCACACATGCCACTTTCAGATTGCCCCCAGGTTTCCATTCTACAAGGCTCACAAAGGGTCAATCCAGATTTTTGCATTTTGCCGGGCTTGAAAAGTTGCCTAAAGCCCCAGTCCCCATTTCCCACTCCTAGCAACGCTGCTGCTGTGTCTGGCTTCACCTGCAGTAATTGGTCTCTAAAGGACAGCAAACGGCAGTAACTTGTGCTGGGTTGCAAGGTGTGGGAATGGAGGAAATTAACACCAACTAATTTTTCCATCCCAGTGAATAATGTGATTACTGGGGAGGGAGAGGAGGAGGGGAGAAAGGCTGAGCCTTACATCAGCTGTGAGATGAGGGTTTATCTATTTATTTTTTTTTCTTTTTAAAGCAAACAGATGGGGAGACCATTAAATTCACAGCCTCTACCACCCAAGCATACCTCACAGCAGCTTTTGCCCATAAAAGAGTTAAAGAAAGTGTTACTTAACTCATCGGCGCTCTTGTGTAAAAAATAAAACAACCTCTCTAAGGAATAAGAAAGCAGCAGTGTAACCCCAAGTGATGCCAACCTGTCTTTCGTATGCTTACACCAGTATTTAGAGCAGTGCAGGTGGCATTTCCATCTTGGAAAGTTTCTATACTAAGAGCAACCAAAGCCAACAGATAGCAAACATTTAGCTAACGAGCGCTGCTTGAAACCCTCTCCATTATCTACTGATTCTGGAGAGATTTCCCAGGGACCAGGCTGGAACAGAGAGATACAAAGCCTTCTAAACACAAATGTTTAGATGACTATTACCTGAAGGGGAGAAAAAAAAAGGGGGAAGGGATTAATTTCATGAATGTTTTTTTTCTTGTGAACCACTCACCAAAACTGCTCCCAAACATTTATGGTCAGTCCTGCCCTTGCTTGCAATGGGACTTGATTCAAGGCCTTTTTCATTTCCAGCCATTTCTTTCACACATTACACCCAAACCACTGCCAATGAGCAAACATGTGCAAACATCAGCCTTTGGTTGGAGCTGATGTGCCATGGCCTCTAGGCTTTTACTGCCTGCTTAGGGTTCAGCCCATGCACGTATCAATTAAATAAACTATTCCAGTCTTCTCACTCTTCAGGGGAACTTTTTCTTTCTACACATAACAAAGGTCTGTTCGTAAGTGTGGAGTATTTAAGGTCAATCATTTTGGCCATTTCTTATAAGCATTATCATATTTCCCAGAATACAAGTGTGTCTTCTGAGTGCATTTTCCCTTCTGCCTTAATTAGATTTGAGCAGGCACATAAACAAGGATAACAATTGGCCCCCAAACTAATCACTGTTAATACTGCAACAGTTCTGAAACTAGAAATTCTCTAGCCAGGAAAAAAAAAAAAAAGATAAGGATGCAAAGGAGCACCAATCAGTTTCTATGCTGGGCTAAGATACTGAGCCTGTTTTAATCTGATTTTTCATTAACTTGCCAAATTAATGAAGCAGATGGTACGAGTAAATTCCAGAGAACTATGCTTATAACAAACTTATTAAGCATCTGGTCTTGGAGGGCAGGGGGGAATCAAACCCCCCAAAAAATCTGGGAGAAGACCAAAGAGGAAAAAAAAAATGTAAGGGAGAAAAGCCATAAACAACTACCTCTGAAGGCAAGAAGGTTGTATCCAAGGGAAGAAGGTTTGTACCCAGATTTTGTTGATTAAAACAACCCAGTTAAAGCCAGTATTTAGTGTCTGTAGCTTCTGAAAACACTTCATCTGTTTTGCTGAAGCCACCAGTTTGGGGTCAGTAGACTGAGGGACATTTCAGCCCAGTTTCTGCCCAAAAAATCCCATCTGATGCTGGGTATTTCTAGAACATTTTCTGGAAAAATACATTCTGTTCTTCATTAATTTGATGCCATCATGGAGCTCAACCCTTAAATTCCTAAAGCATCATTCAAGGATAATTGAGCTGAAAAAGGGTTGCCTTAAAACTGCTGGTTTTCCTGCAGCTCTGCTCACAAGGTAATGATTTGGGAGTTGCTTGTGGCTGACTTACCAGCTACTGAAACATCCACCTCTCTTGCTGCCACTGGTAGACCTTAAACCATTTCAGGAAGGAAATGAATGCTCTTCTCCTTCTACAGATGGGGAGGTGGAGGTGCAGATGAACAGCAGCTTCCCTGGAGTGACTCCTTTGGACAAAAGGCCAGATGCTTCTGCCTTTCAATTACACACCCAATCACTGCCAGCCACACGGAGACAAGATTTTAGCTTTTGAGTTGAGCTTTGCCCTACACAAATCCAGGCAGACTCTGCTCAAGGACAACACGAATTCATGGGAAGTGTGAGGGGAACAAACCCTTCCTTTCCCTTGCAAGGATGGGGTAGCTGACCGTGCAAGTGGCACTGCCCACGCTGTGCCAGTAGTAAAAGAAGAGTCTCTGCTGGGAATGCCAACACCGTGTGTGATCCAACAGATATTTGACAGGTTCAGGCCAGGAGAAAGGACTGTCCTTCACTCTGCATTTCCTGCTTTCCTTTCCAACTTTGAACAAAGCAATCTCTATTAAAAAGGCACCTCACTCACAAAAAAAACAGCTAGTTAGAACATGTCTTTCTCACTCTTGGCACTCCTGGAGATAGCCCCTACAGAAAGGGCACCAGAAGGCTGTTCCCAGGCGAGCAGCAAGCAGAGCACACTCTGAGTCAGCCCTACCACCCCAGCACTTGGTAGGAAAGGGCGGTGGCCAGCCAGGAAGCTCCTGGATGAGTCATTATCAAATACAACCATGCCTAGATAACCTTGGCATGGCCTTGGTGCATTAGACAAGCTCTGTGCTGCTGCTCCTCTTCCCTTACTTCTTTCTGAAGACTGTCTCCTAATGGCAGAAATTATTGAGCTCATTGAATGCAGAGGTTTTAGAAATTGGAAGTCAGGAAACATTGAGTTGTATTTAAAAAGAGGAGGGAGCATTGTAATGAAAAGAACTGCAATAAAAAGAATGAAGAGTATGAGGAAAAGAAAATATTTGCCACCCAGCTGGACAAAATCAGATCCTGGCAGTTTTGCTCAAATGATTTGAGGATTTTCAGCAGTGTAAGTATTTTCAGTGCTTACAAACATTCATGCTGCTGAAAGGGCTAAAACTGTGATTTAGATCAAAAGAGTTCTGACAGGTCCAAAACCTCTTCTTCCTAACCTGTAGTTTATTGATGAGAAGAAAATAAAGCTTGGAAGTGACAGATGAGCTAATCTACAATTCAGAGCTGCAGGAGAGCATTTCATTTTATTAGTCATTCAGAGCATGACTGATTATGCCTCACTGTGGCTGAATTCACCATCCCTTTTTAACAAATCAAAGATGCCAACTCCATAGGATTGTGGCCAAAACACCAAGGTCAGCAGGTTTGGTAAGGGCTGGAATGTTTCTGAGTGACTTCAAGACTCTAGAGCTAATGTCTAGGTGATGCTGTTTGTTTTCCTCTGGAGAAGCAGCCAAGCAGATAGATGTTTGTTAAAAACAAAGGTGAGCTGTGACTGTCAGCTGGCCCATGGCTGAGCCACTTCCAGTCTTCTCAGAAGATCAGGCAAAAGGAAATGAGAAGAGTTCTTCAGAAGGAAGGCACAGAGCAAAGGGGAAACAGCCGGACCTGGAGGAGGGGTGTGATGCTCTGGATGGACTTGGACAATGGGAGTTGATGGGAATTTTCCACTTTTAGGAAGGCCTGGCCTCCTCCTCCAACCACCATCTCCCTTCTTCCCTTTGGAGGGTTGGATGTCCCGACACCTGAAGCAGTCGTTGCCAGTTTAACTCTGCAGGTCTTTGGCAGAGTTGGAGTAGGACCCCAAGACCTGAATGCTTCCCGAACAAGGAAAGCTGGGGTGGTGAAGCAGGTGGAAGAGACTGAAGGCAGAGAAAGAGATGAGAAACTGCTGCCTGCATGAACATTTATGTATTTTAACTGTAAATCTTGGGACCTTAAAAAACCAACCTAGTCTCAGTTACCCAACTTAGTCCATCATGTTGAAAACTGCATGTCGGAACTCCTAGATCCTGGTTTCATAGCATCCATGATTTCAGTAGATGCTGGAAAGCTACATACTTCAGAGGCTATCAGCCCTAAGGCATGAAATTGTTATTGCCTGTGTTTAGGAACTGAACTCTCCTGCAAATCAATGGATGCAAACTCTGAAATGCCTTCAAATCCGGTGTGTGGGCTTTGATCTCTCCTACAACTAGAACTCAAGTTTCTCAATCACTTGGACACTTGAAATTTAGCCCGAACACGAACCTGATTGATGAAGTTTTCAACTTGCTGATTCAAACAGCTACTCTAGATGAAAAAGGAATTTCTGCTTGCAGAAAACAGGAGGGAAGCGCTGGGAGAAAAGGGCCATAAAACAAATTAACAGAGGGCCTCCAGGCATTGGCTCACAACATTTCATTCCTTTGAGATGAGGTACCTTTGGGGAAACAGGAGCAGCAAAACAAATGACAAATGGAAGCCAAGGGATGCAAATGATGAAACACAAAGAACGCTGTAAAGAAGTTCATATTTGAGGACTGGATTCGTGTTTTGTACGTTCTCCAATTCTCTTTGCAGAACAAATCTTTAGACAAGTCCATCCAAGTGTTCACACTGGAAATAATAATTCTTTACTTATTCAGAAATCCAGAGACAACATACTCAAAGAGCTCATCTTAAAGTAAACTAAATCCCTGCAGCTGTTCAGCCACGGAATTAGGAAGCCTTGATTGGCTACTGATGGAGAATACTTTTTTTCCTACCCCATTTCCACGAGGAGCAGGCTGATGGAAACTGCCTTTGCCCTGCATCAAACACTGTGCTGGCAAACTACATGCTCCAGTCCCCTCTGCTTCGAGAGGGCTGTCAGCCTGATTTATTCTGGCATCCTCTATTGCAGCACTAAACCCTTATACACAGGGTGGAAAGGCAAAGGTAGGTGGGATGGGCAGTTAACAGCTAACCCTCAGCCCAAGGAGGAAGTATCCAGTGACAATATTGTGAATCACCTCCAAAAAATGTAGCTCACAGCCTCAAAAAAAACCCCAAACATCCAAAAAACACCCTACAGGGTGAAAGGTCTGAGAGCATAAAGAGTTCTGGGAAGCATCTCTACTCAGATGGGCTAAGAAATAAATTTTGGAAGTAATGCATTTAGCTGGCCCAAGCCTCCTGTGGTTGGTTACGTCATCTCTTAGTGCCTCTATAACTCATTAACTTGCTGCTTATCTCTGCAACCCTTTCTGTGCCCCTAATGCCAGGCAGTGTGTTCTCCCACAACAGTCACCGGGCTGAGCGGGATGTGCCAGGCACGGCTGAACTGGAGAAACACAGCGGTCCTGGCAGTGTCAGGGCTCCCTAACACCCACCAGGTCCCTCCTCAGAGGGGCCTGAAACCTTTTACCAGCACCTCAAGTGGCAGCTCCCCTAATTGGTGACCCTGTACTGAAGCAGAAGATGCTTGAATGGTTTGCATGCAGCACAAATACGCAAGCAAAGAGTAAAATCAAAGAATAAAGTGTAAATTAGACCACCAAACCAACCAAATCTGCACCACACAGCTCTGCATCACTGAGAGATGCTACAAACACATTCATTCAGGCTTTTAGCCAAAGGTTGATGGCTGGTACAGACCAGCACCACTCTCTTGTCAGCAGAGCTTCGCCCCAGTCCAGCGCTCAGCCCAGTAGATAAGACACTTCCTAAGTGCTTCTCAAACTAGTGGTACAGCAAAGGAACTTTAAAAAACACTCCTCCTTGTACCTAGCCTGGTAAGGAGTTACCCACCCCAGCCCCAACAGCAGCTCTGTTGCTGGGACCAGCCCTGCCACCAGCCCAAGCTGGGTGGGCAAGCTGGCCCCAGGGGAAGCACCCCTGGCCTTCCCCCTCCACAGGTAACCCCTCGCCCCAGCAAGCAGCACTTGCACAGCATCAGCTCCACATCCTTAACTGGGGAGAACTGTGCAGCCCTTCAACGTGACAAGGTCTTCTCCTAATTCTGACAGTCGAGAGGGAAACAAATGCAGAGCCTGATTCTTCAGCTTACATTAATAGTTAAAAAGAATACACTCATTTTTTTTCTGAGGCATGACCCACAACTGATAGAAGAAGATGGAGCTGCACAGAATTCAAGAGGTTGTTCTTTTTGTTTGGTGTCTTTGGAGGATTTATCTTTTTTTTAAACACCTTGAGGATTTGTTCCATCATATTTAGACTGTTATCCCAAAAGTATTTGAATGTTAAACCAGATATTGCTGTGCTTATGCCTTCATTTGCTAATAAAATCAGAGCTGCTGTAAATCATAGAAGGAAACTGTGATTCAAGGCTAAACTATTCAAATGGCTTTTTGGTTATGAAATGCTGATCACTGAGCTTAGATCAGCTCTGATGGGAGCTGCTGATATTCTGTTGTCCTTTCTTCCACACACTGTCTTTGTTTCAGAGACATCTGACAGGATATTACTGTTTAGTTATGCAATCCCCTTATTTCCAATGTTAATTATTAGAGCCACTGATTTCTTCAGTGACTTCTCAAAGCAAAGTTAGAGAGTTATTGATGGGAAGATGAGTAAAATGTGTGAGATTTATGGCCTTTCACTGAAAAGAAAAATTAATTTCTCTGCCCCTGTGAGATTAAAGATAGACAAAAGGCACTATTGACTTTTAAAGCAAGGAGTTAAATATTTTAGAGCTTGAAAGCTGTAGCCACAGCTTATTATCTCCCCTGGAGTCATTTAATTTTGCATTTATGTCTCTGCTACTAAGGTTTTTGGCTCCCTTTCCCTCCAACCACCTGAAGATGAGCCTCTGTTTGCTGTTAATGGTATAGAGCCCAATAGGTGAAGCAGCTAATTCCACCCCAGAGACAATGCTTCAGTGCTTCAACATCCACACCACCTGGTTAAATGCAACATTGCTACCAGAACCGGACCAAAGTGCGCCAAGTGTTCCTCTTCACTCAGACTCTTTGGTGAGATTTGCCTTATTCTGGCATAATTTATATGTTTCTGAGCATTCCAGGTGCTGTTTATTCAGCTCCAGCAGCTATTCCTTCCAAAACAATTACCTACACCCAACAGCCCAGTGTTAAGAATCCAGGCTAGTCTGAAGAACGAGGTGATCTTAAGTAGGGACTTTGGGGGCTTGGGTTGTTTGAGGGTTGTTTTTTTGCACACTTATCTTTTGGTTATCCTTCAAGTGGAGCATGGCAGCTGATATTCACTGGAAATGGAGACTGTATATTTTATAAGTCCATTAGTGAGAGCTAGAGCCCAGTCTTTAAATCATTTTCTCCCCTTCCCCAAAGATTCGGTGGCTTCCTGGTCCCAACATTTGGATCTGTGCTCATGCTGTAAGTCTTGGCTACAGGCCAGATGTGGGCTGAGCTGCCCCTTCCCTCCCCCTCCAAACAGTTTCTGACTATTCTGTTTCAAGTCTTTTAAAGTCTATCATGCTTTGACCGTGGCAGAAATAACCACTCCATGCTCCTATTTCATGGCTCCTGATCCAGCTTCTGCTGGTACACCGCTGGGGTTTGACTGATTCCAATGGCCTGGCACGGTGGCATCACCTGAACAAAAATAACCAAACATCTGGCTCCATTCTAAAGGAGTGCACATGGGAAAGCAAACCTAAGGAAGCCAGGTGCTGTTAACCCCCCCACTCCGACAAAGTGCAGTGGAGGGGATGATTTACCAGCTTCAGAAAGCTTCAGCTCCCATCTTGTCCTTTGGTGCTAAAATCAGGAGAGTGCCTAGACCACAGTACCCTGAAAAGGGCTGGGAAAAGAGAGATGGAGCCCACCCCATGGAAAGCAGGTTTAGCTCTGCTCCCAGCGACGCAGGAGTTAACCAACCGTAGGTGCCTGCACCTTTTATTTGCCTTGGATCTGCACCAAGTTTGAGTCATCGCATTCAAACAGGAGTTAAAAAAAAAACAAACAGAAACAAACAAAAAAAACCCTCCCTAAGCTTCATATTCCAAAAAGGGCATTCCCATACCAGGACACTTGTAGGTTCTTACCAGGGAAAGGAGCCTCTCTGAATTAAGGTGGGCACACGGCTGTCTTCTCTGAGGAAAACCCAAGATCTGTTCAGTGCACTAAATAATGACAAAGACAATTGTGGTGTCCAAATAAGACAGGACCTCTAGATACATCTGTCTCGGCAGGAAGATTTTGCTTTCGTAGAGCTCCATGAAACTTCTACTATAGGTGGGACTGAGGGCTTTTATAGGAGCAGGCTGTCGAAGGAATGTAAAGAATGCAGGGTGTAAACAGATTAGATCTTTCCCCCCTCTTATAGAAGGACCCAGGGTTTTTTCCCTTTCCTCTGAAGCTTTAGAAATTCAAATGAAACGCTGAAGCATGCATGTTACTCAAGTGCACCCTGTCCTCAGTCCAGGATTCAAAGCCAGCAATTCACAGGTTTTTCCTGTTTAATCAGGGCTTGTGCAGGAACTTAACCAAGCTTTGGAACCGGATCCACTGGCAGTTTGGGTTGAACTGGGAAAAAAAAAAGGGCGAAAAAAAATTGACCTACAGCACATTAACCCCTCACTTTGCTATTTTACCCTTATCGAAGGGTTTAGCCCACAGCTACCAACAGTACACGCTGGTCACGTCTCCAGTGACTGGGTTTACTGGTGCATAATAAACAACAAGGAGGGACCAAGGGCCAGGCTGGCAGCTGGAGTCAGTCTGGGTGTTCTAGGAACCATTCCTCAACAGAAGGCAAAGCCAGAGGACATCTCACCTCAGCTGTATGAACTATTTCACTCCTATTCAAACAACAGTCGTAGGAAAGCTAGGGCACTAGCAGAACAGGGATACGTGAATCACTAAAGAGCTGTTTACCCATCCTCCATTTCCAGTCTGTACTGGACTCCGTCCAGTGCTCAACTGGAGGTTCACGTTCAGGTGTCTCACTGCCTTTCCTGAAT
Organism: Chloroceryle aenea; assembly: GCA_013399075.1. Lineage (NCBI taxonomy): Eukaryota > Metazoa > Chordata > Aves > Coraciiformes > Cerylidae > Chloroceryle > Chloroceryle aenea. The sequence goes on from VWZY01010808.1 coordinate 277,428, forward strand.
TGGTTTTGACAAAGGTGTGGCCCTTTTGATGTGCTGTGTGGATTTGCCTTCTCATACATTATATTCTCATTTAAAATATTCTTACATTTTCTGCTGGAACTCTAAAGCTACCTTCCTGTGCAGAGTCAGCCTTTTGCCAAGATGCTTATGCCAGTTGAGGAGACACCAAGCACTAGCACATGAGAAACACCTGCTCAATCATACCTCAGATCCAGATGTACTTGAAGTTCAGCAGGAGAAAGCAGAACTATTTTAGAGGGGGAACACAGTCCTTCCCCAGAGCTCCATTAAGCCACAGGAAGATGAGAGCAGAAATCATTAATACAGCAGCCAAGGCAGACAGCTGATCTGCAGGTGAGGGCTAAGAGAGCAGAAGCAGCAGTACCCACGATGGAGATATTCAGGCAAACCTGCAGCTGGCTGGAAACCTGGAAGTTGCATTTCTTAGCTAATTGATCCAGACGTTCAACTTGAGGCTGACTACAGCAGCCTTTGTAGGAACAGCACTACAAGAGCTGAAGTAGGTGGCTAGTGAGTGAATAAGCCTGCCGTGATTAACTCATTGAAAAGCTTAACCCACCAAGGAAGATCATTAGCATGTATATTCAAAGCAAAGCAATTGCCTGGAAAAATCAAATATGTACCTAATGAGTTAGAGCATTAACAGAAATCCAGGGCATTCTAACGGTAGTGAAATCAAAGGTTCCATCTGAAGAAGCTCATTATCATAATTTTAGAGCCACCTTCATGTTGCTCTTTTGCACATTCAACAGCACTTGACATGAAGTAGTAAGTATTAATTAACATTCCATCCTAATCAGGGCAGGAAGGTTAAACACTCTGCTGTCTTCATGGCTAATCTTTAAAGAAAACTAGGAATGGCCTGAAACTCTAAAAGGGGAAAGATTTCCAGTGTGCATCCTGGAAGTAGGTTGGAAAATGATAAAAAACAGTGTGAAACTTTCCTTCATTTTCCTTCTTTCTGTGTAGAGCTGGGGGTAAACTTAAAGTCTGCTGCAATATCATTTAATTGGGAGGGACTGAGCAGATACTTCATGTCTTCTGTTCTCATTCCAGGAAGTTTTTTAGTTAAGGATTCCTGAAAGCCCGCATACATTTCCCTCAAGTGCTTGTTTATACATCCTGCCCACATCTTCAGAGCAGAAAGGTTACCCACGGTCTCTTCTTCTCTATTCTTAACGTAAGCACCTCACTTAAGAACTAATACAGTCGAGGATTCCTCAGCTCCCCCAAATCACTGCTGTTTTAAGTGAGAATCAGGGTAGAAATTCCTATGGGTGCTGCAGATGTGCACCACGAAATCCAAAGGAGAACTCTATAGGGGAAGCTTCTGGGAGTTTGATGAAGCTTTGGTGTCTTCCTGGGAGTTTTGCAGCACAGGTTTTATTCTGTTTATTAGTTCAGCAAATGCTGAACGCCTTCAAAAGGTTAAAGGGACATTCTCCCAAGAGTCAAAGCCTCTTTTGTTTTAGACTAATTGATCTAGTGTTAAAATATGTTGAAAGTTGAAGTCAGGAAAAAAAAAAAAATGACACTGGAGCAAGGAAATAAGAAAGGTTGGAAGTTTGAAAATGCCCATGATTGCTGGAGTCAGTTCTCTCACATCTCAGTCTTTTTAACCACTTGGCAGCTGGGCAGAGAGCTTCAGAAGCTGATCAAAGCAAAGAGCACAGCCTTCTGCACCAGATTCCTTCCCCAAATCCTGCAGAACCTCTCTTCATGGAAGGACAAACTGGGAGCAAGAAGAATTGGAAAATGCCTTTTTTGTTTTCCTTGTTTCAGCTATAAAAGTAAAACTTCACATCTCTACCCAGAGACTTGAGCCAAGTCTGCCTTCTCTGCATGCTGATGAGAACAGACATTTCAGAGAGAATCCCAACCAGGGAATCAATAAAGTGCTTTAACTATCATGTTTTCTTGAATTTATATCCCTTCCTAACATGCAGAACAAGCATAGCTGGTTCAAAGCAGACTGATGGGAGGCAAATCAACTGTTTGCAGGCCCTTCAACACCATCAGACCCTGTAAGAAACCTCTGGTGTGTTTTCATGAATGAGGTTTCTGTCCCTTCAGCAGAGGCTGCATTAAAAGGCAGTCCCAAAGGTAGAACCTAGAAGATTAATGGTATGGTGCAATCTTTGCCTAATTCAGCCCTGCTATGAGGTCTACATCTAGAAAGGGACACTGAGGTAGGGAAGAGATGCCTCTGAGCATTTGTTTGCCCAGCTACCTGAATGCAAACACTGTAAGGTTCATGTGAGTCACTGCAATCTATCAGAAGGGCCAGTCCCATCGGGTAATGCAAGAGCAATCCGAGTCCAGTAACCTCAAACATCCAGGAAGAAGAGACCAAGTGAGCTAATGCTCTGAATTACACATCCCTGGCATGAATCACCAGAGACTCAGAGCAGTGGGTACCTCAGTTAATCCTGTCACCTAGATCTACATAACCAGCCTGAAATCAAGTCATCCCTCCACCTACATAACTTGAAAGCTAGGAGTGACTTACTGGAATAACCTCTTCCCTTAATGAAGCACCACGCTCAGGTTGTTTGAGTCCAGATCAATACCTACAAAGTAGAGAACTTTAAACCTGTGATGCCATCAGCACTTACTTCCTGGAAGAAGGAAGTTACACCCACCTGGCAGCCCAGGCAACTGCAGAAAACCCTTGTGCACACTGAGTTTCATCATGCCCCCTTTGGGAAACAAAGATGTACAATATCCCTGTCGTTTAAGTAGTGGATAATACAGATTCCAGGTTAATGGGAAGCCTCTACATAAGCTGCCACATAAGTGTCTTGTAATGGAACTTCTAAAGCTTCTCAGTCTGAGCATCCTCTTTCATTTTGATTGCTAGTTCCTTTGGTTTATGATTAGATCAATCTTATGGCAAGTTTTCACATCTCTCACAACTGTTACCTCCTCTCTCCTCTCTTTTCCTAGAGCATGCATCACCCCTGTGTTCCATGGAAGAGAGCAACCTCAGCTTAACATATCACAGATCTGTGAGTCAACATGTTCTAAAGACTTATTTCTTCCTGCTGGGGGATGCTTCCCAAAAGAGGGAATTAAAATCTAAACCAGGCATAGTAACATTTTTTTCCTTGGGAAGGCAGAAACAGCTGGTTAAGGTTTTACCAGGTACCTGTAAGAAGTAATTAAAAGCAGAGGGTCTGTGAAATATCCACATTTAAATTTGCACACGGAAGGAAGAGACACTTCTCAGGTTTCTAAATCTCTAGGACTTGGGCCAGCGAACTGCTCAGCTGAGTGCACATCACATAACTGCCCTGATTTGCATTGGCCAAGAAGCTCTTACAAATATTCAACCTGCTTTAGGTACAAAGAGGCAAACCCCTGCTCTAAGAAAAAAAGAGAAAGCCCTACAGCTGAATCTGAATACTAAATATCAAAAGGTGAAAAACTTTATAGGTTGCAAACATTCAAAAGAAGCAATGTGGATGTTTTCTTTGTAAGGAAGGAGAACTACAGAAGGGGCAACGAGCTGCAGAGCCAGCTTCAGTTTTCACACCACGGCTGCTGACTCAGAGCCTGCCCCTGCTATTGGCTGGCCCCTGGGAAACATGAACTACACCAGTGAGTTATCAACCAGGGTGGAGGAATGTCTGATGGACACAAACCCAGTTTTTAAGGCAGTTTCCTCGCATAGTTTCTTTAACCCCTGAAGGACAAGCAGCAGTCACCTGTTTCTATAGCCTGCCACCACAGCATGAGAGAGTCTGTTTAAGATGCTTCATAGGACATCAGGTCTCTCTCATTGCTGGTAGTGGTTGAACCAGGAATCATTTCTGACCTATGGATCCTACTCCAGCTAGTAACTGAGGATCAATTCGAAGATCCTGTCCTGGACTCCAGGTTTGCTGCTTACATTGCAGTCCCTGATGCTGACCTTGATGGGTCCAAGAACAATTTCTGTTGCCTTTAAACTTAGAAGCAACTCCTTTTAGTGTTGTTATTACACTTCTGGATTCTTAACTGAGGGAAGAAGTCACCACTCTTTTCCCCTAGCAGACAAGAAAACTTGATCTTTAAGAGGCACTCAGTAAACCCAACACACGAACTGAGTTTTTCTAAGGGGAAGGTGCTGTCCTGAGACATGATGCCACCAGCCTGGAGTGCCCACAAGAATCAGTTCTATGTTATCATATTCATTTTATCAGTAAAAAAGAAAAAAAAAAAAGAGAAACATTTGGTTTTTTTTAACATACCATCCTGTTTCCCCAGTAGGATTAACAATTAATAACAAGAAAGCAAAAAGATCTGTCTTGGGGGGTTCCCAAGACACATCAAGAGAGGTTAAAAGATGCATCCCTGTGTACTCCCTGCCCCCAGACCAGTTACTCAGCAAGGTCAGAAAGCTCCTGAGTGAAATTTCTCCAGGAAAATGTTTTGCCATTCTCTTGAAACGTCTTCTCATTTTACCACCCTCTGCCCTATAAATCATTAGTGATAATTACCCTTCTTGCTTGAGCCAAAGCGAAAACAAAACAAACCACTTTTTTTTTCTTCTTTTTTTTTTAATTAGAAAAAGAGATAGAAGGCATTACTCAAAATCCTGAGCTAAATTCCAAGGAAGTGAAGTGGGTCAGAGCTTTTCTGCAGCCCTCTCTGGGCTTTTTGCTTGCTTTTGACATGTTTATTGCATACAGCCTACATATGTGTATCAGCATACATCCAGACAGATATAACACCTCCTGCAGAACCCAGGGGAGGTGATTTTATCTAAAGAGTTGAAAACTCCAGTAGTCCACCATCAAGTTTCATCCCCTGTACCTGGATCTGGCCCTGTGCATTCAAGCACAGATCCTTGACGTCACAGGCCAGACAGAATCCCTGATGCTATTTAATCACCACCCCAGTTCAACTGGAGGCCAGAGCAGCAGAGAAAGGTCAGGACACCTGAGGGCAGGTTGTGGCACAGCCTGCCTTGAAATACTGTGAGGAGACCCAGAAGCAGAGGAGGATATAGGGAAGGAAGACCAGAAATGAAGGAAGTCCTGCGAGTCCAGCACATCATTTTACATGTTGTCATTTTAAAAACAAATCCACACAATCGTTACCAATAAGCAAATGCTTCCTTAAAAATCCTGGCTCCTCTGACACTGATTTGCCTCCCTGCTCCTGTTGTGGAAAAACAGGAGGACGTTGTGCACAAGTTCCCCTGCTAGAGTGTAAAGAAAAGGCAACATAGTAAGAAAAGTGTTTATTATTCTACCTAAAAAAGCTGAGCAAATTGTTATGGGTTCACACAGACTCCCAAAAGGAGAGGACAGACCCTTGGCCTTCTGAAAATTTCCCACTGCAATAAATGGCAACTACTCCTATGGAGCTCTCAAGGGCAAACTGGAGTGACCTGAGGGCTTAACTGTATTTTTTTCCTTGCCCTGAATGTACCACATCAGCAGGGGCTGCGAGTTAGTGCTGCTATGTTCTTTTCAACGCTTGTCTTTCCAGGCTAACCCCACATTTACCTCCTGAATTCTCCTATATTAACCTGATTTTGCAATTTACAGTGTCTAGGTTGGCTAGGATTTCAGTATCTTAAAAAAAAAAACCAACAAAATAAAACCATTCCCCATGGATTTTGGTCATTCATAGACATCCAAAATATCCCATAAAATAAGAAAATAGTACCTAGTGACCAGAACCTAGTTCATTCTCAGACAGCATGCTGGAAATACTCCTACAGCTCAACCTCCTCATGCATGTTATGTCTGCTTCACTGTACCCCCTACACAGCCACTTTTTTTTTCAGCTAGCCACTCATCAGAGAGGACACAGGTTTTGGAGGAGGCCTCCTCTGTTGAAAGATCCACCACACACCTATTGCCACAAACCCCCCCAGCAACCTCAGTCTCCTGACTCCACCACTAACTCTGGTCTAACAGAGCCAGGAACCCTCTGAATAGGAAACGGCTCTCCCAGGCTGCCTGATGATCACAGTAAGAAGCCAACAATGGAAATTCACATCCCTAAGTAAATATCCAAGATGTAATTACAAACGATATCAATCCCTCTGCTGAAAATAAAATATTTAGAAAGGGTTTTGTCTTTTTCTTCCACGGGCAATTTCCCTCCTGCCTCTCACGCGACCATAGCAGTGGCTGAGCATTTTCAGAAAGCAGCAGAAAGTGAGGGAGTCACTTGCAGGCAGCTCTTTGAATACCTAAGTCAGCAGCAAGAATCACCTTGCTGCTAATCAGCGTCTCAAGAAGTCACCTTGAGGCATTCAGCCTTATTTCATTTGAGCTGAGAGTCTCAAAATTCAGTCATTCTTCCCCTTTTGTGCCCAAACCACTTTCAAAACTACATCAAAACACTGCAGAGCACAACTACAACTGGCCTTCCAGAAAAATGCTTTGGTAAGAGAAGACAAAGTCTAACCACTTACTTGCTCTCTCCAGTCGTTCTTGTCATTTAAATGCAAGTTAAAAAACCACCAACACCAAAACAACAGGATCTGGCTTCATTTGATGTCGCTCATGAAGAAAAAGAGTCCAGTCAAATAGCAACTCCGAGCCCACACCATACCTTGTATTAAGGAAAGGAAAAAGCAGGTGGAAGATGAACACCCCGATGGAATCTCGGACCCGTAGATTTATTCCACCAAGTGCTTCACAGTGTCTGTTATCTCAGCCTTGGCTGAGCAAGAGAATGCTGGTGAAAATCTTTGCCTGGTACAGTACAGAGCCTCTGCTTCACAGGCCAGGAATTTTACATTGAATAATTTTTAACTTCAGCTCTGGGAGGGAAAACAGGGTCTCATAGACTCTGTCTGCTTGATTAGGGTTTATTTATTTATTTAAGAGAAAAGAGAACTCCTAATTGGGGAGGGAGTGGTGGTGTGGGGGGGAAAACCACACGCACTATCCCTTTCAGCTGCTACCCAGGGGTGGAGGGAACAGGGGGAAGAGTTTAGCACAAAGATGAGGAGTTTTTCTGGGAAAATGAAGAGATCACCACATAGCTGAGAGACTCTTATCTTTCAAGAAGTGGAGATTGGGTGATTTCCCAGTTCATTTTCTTCTGGGTTTTTTTTCTTAGTCTGTTTTTTAAATATAAATTATTTTACTGATCTGTGGCTAATACCCCCTAATCCACCCAGAACTGCTAAAGCAACAGTAGTTAGCAGCTCTAAATCAACTACAGTGTTATTGGTGTGGTGCTGCTTCTGGAGCGTGCCGGCTGAAATTCAGGCCCCGTTGGGCAAGTCACGTAAGCAACACCAACTGGGAGAGTCTACCTTAAATCACAAAAGAAATATTCAAACATCTGGGATGAGAACCAAAGGAATGAGTCTCCTCAGCTCTGGGAAGAAAGTCATACAAGTGGGAGAGCTGGGAATAGGCCCCATCTCCTGAACTGTACCCAGACATTCAAAAGGTCAGCTTTTCAAGTGGACTGGTGTTCAAATCACTTGGTCTAGTGTGAATTATTCAAGCACCCTTTCATTCAGCAACCTGGGCCAACTGTAGCAAAGGGCATCATCCAGTAAGACATCACCAGGAAGCCAGTGAGCCCCAGGCTCACACTCATCCCACTGCTACGCGATGTTCCCAAGGGATGCTTTTCTCCTTCCAGCACGACCACAACTCAACCCAATGCCCACGTAGAGCAAACAGAACACTTCATTCAAGATGTTAGGAATCACCTCATCATCCCCATTTTTTGGCCTCAAGTGCATTTTGCCACCTTTCCAGTAAGAAATCTCCATTCTCATGACAAAGCCCAGCACAGAAACCCCCTCCTTTCCCGGAGACAGCAGCGCTCGCAGACGCAGAAGCCGCAAGCTTGGCGATGCTAACTGAGCCCCACTGCAAATACCTCAGCCTTTTCATGAGGCACCATGGTATTATTGTGCATGTCATTGTTTTCTACCCAGGTCTGATCGCTTTTCTTCAATCCAGCAGCTGCCCTTTTCCAAGCTGAAAGCTGTGGAGTTCGGAATACAGTCGCCGAGCACCTGCACAATTAAAGCTTCATTAAAACAGGCATTTAAAATCGCTGTCTCTGTTGATTACATGTTGTTAGACCAGAACAAAATCACTGGAATAAAGCCTTCGAGTTGGTCAGGGAGAAGCAAACCAAATTCCCTGGTTGGTTCCCATCTTCCTTTCTGCAGTGAGGATGGAGAATGTGTAATTCAGTCAATCCAAGTGCCTGTCCTCATTAGCGAGCTGGAAATCCAGCAGAGCCAGATGGATTTCAGAGAAGAGGGAAAATTTCTCTCGAAACAACATGCCAGTGCTCTTAGCTCCAAGGAACGTTCCCGTGCTCCTGTTGTCACACACAACATTTATTGCACAACGTGGTAAAGCCAACACCTGGCTCGGGGGCATGAACAGGTCTGTGGGTGGGCAGAACCCAGGACAAGGGGGTTCCTTGTTCAACGGCACCGAAAGCAGAAAAGCAACAGCTTGGGTATGGACTTGGTCTGTCTAACAGACAACACCACAGTTTTACTGTCATAGCATCGTGTCAGAGCCTCAAAGCCTTCAGCAGACCCCATCCAGCCCTAGAAGAGATTGGAACCATTCTTTTCAGAGTGCTTGGAACACCAGCGACGGGTAAATAAGGTGTAGAAATAGGATTTGATTGATGCACAAATGAAACAGAAGAGTTTGGAGAGATGAATGATTTCCGTCTCAAATACAGCACTAGCAGAAGCACCAGAATTTGAGGCTCTAGACAGTTTTGATATGTTTTTGAAGTGATTTTGTCTCAGTATTCCAGCGTGACTTCAAAGGCACTCTCACACGCAAGTACAGGCAAAGTTCAGCAGTCAGGCTCAATGAAAACTGCACAGATTTACCCTCTAAACCTGAAAATAATGAACTTCCCTAAATTCAACTTCCTGATAGCCATTAACATTTGCATTAACTGAAAAGAAAAGGCTTGCTGGGGAAGGGCTGAGAGACCTGCTGGCCTGTTCTTCAGGTAGACAAACAGCAGCATGAATAACAACCTACATTAGCTGAAAGCACCGAGGCAAAAAACCTGAAAACATCCGTGACTGACGAATGTAAACCTAATCACACCCATCTCTGGCCAACTCTAATCCACAGATCCACACGCACACAGAGGCAGGTGTTGCTGAAACAGATGCTGCTCATAGCAGTTGGAACGATTGCTAAGCAACATCCATCGGAGCGAGTTCAAAGTGGCAGCTCACGTCCCCACCCCCAGGGTTGGTGATGGACAAACACTCTGTGTTCCTTGTCTGGAGAGGGAAGGGATGGAGGTATTTAAAAATCATGCTTAACAATGTTTATTCCAGGAGCTTAGTTTTCCCCACACGTATATCCTGGAGCAGACAGGGAATCTTCACCCTGGAAAAAGCAGCTAAATAACCTTTGGAGAAGGCATTTTCCACCTTTCCAGCTGTAGCAGAGGAGAAGGTAGAGCCAGACCAGTTTGACCTCCAGTGATACCCAGACACATTCTCCTGCAGGCTGCTGCATGAAGCCATTAGAACAGACTTAAAACTGCTCAAGAGTACTGGGGGAAACAAACAGGTCTGGTGTGGATTACCTTGGTCTGGAGATTCCTGATGTCGAGCATAGTTCACATCACCACTGGGTCTGTACAGCTTGCACCAGACAGTTTATTTACCACATGTGTCTTCTCAACGACTCCATCTCAAATGCATTCTCCTGCCAATAAAGCAGAAGAGAAGCACCTCAATCAACCACCAGCTCGGGTCTTCAGCACCCTGAATCCCAGCCACCCTACCTCTCGTACACAGCAAAGGCAACCCAGTAATTTTTCTGTAGTCTTGAGAAGAAAAGAAAAAAAAAGGTCCTGATTTCAGGCAAAATTACTGCTCGTAATTAACAATAATATTGCGAAAATCACAAACTGATTCATGTGGAAAGCAACTGGCAGCACCCTCCTTCATCCAATGCATGCAAAAGCCTCCCATGTACCTCAAATGAAAAAAAATAATTAAAAAAGAAAAAAATCTTTCCCCAGTAATCCCCATGTCAGAGAAAAACCCCAGACCTCTATTTGTACAATACCATCCCTTCCAAAGCAAACAGACATCATCAAACTGCAGCAGGCGTTTCATAGTGAGATGCATCAATAAAATGTGATTTATAGCAATGTCACAGGAACGTTTTGTACTTATCAAGCTCAAGATAAGATAGGAGGCATTGAGAAAGGCTCATTAAAGCACAGCCTGGCAGTCAGCGCATTAACGAACTTGCTTTTCAAAGCTTATTAGTAAAGAGGCAACCGGTACAAATGAACAGCTTGCAGGAGTAGGTGTGCGTGGAGAGGGGAGGATTAACCTGCTGGTGATGATTATATGAGAAGTTTGGTTACAACACAACTTCTCTGTTCAAAAGTTCCACTTATTTTATGATCCTGAAATATTCCAAAGCTCCCGTGAGAATGAGGAGCTCACCATGCTCCTCCCATCCATATCTACTTCTAGTTCAAAGTTTAATCAGAGTATTTCAGAGATGTAAGCTGTAGTTTTTCTCCTACAGGCTTGCCCTTGAGTAGTACTTGCATTTTTCAGGAGGGCACAAAGCCAGTCCAGACACAGCACCAAAGTTAACTGCCTATGCTTAGTCTCCCAATGAGGTAGCAGCTGGACCAACTCATCAGCTGAAATCCAAGTGGTGGATGGAGAACTGGCTGGTCCTGGGAGTTACAACTGTTGGGACACCCGGATGGGACTAAACAGTGCCAAGAGGCAAGTGTGAGACCACTAAGAATGGACTCTGCTGGCTGCAGCGCACCTGGGGTCTTTTGTTTCCTGTTCCCACAATGCTGCAAGCCAAAACCCAACCTCTCTGGAGAAAATCCAACCCTGTAGAGGGAGGAAAGCTTCATTTCTCTTGCTGACACTCAGAAACTTGACCAAGGCAGCAACACTGACTGAAGTATCTCCAGGAAGATGAGTTCCCCCTATTCTTTTCACCCCAGTGCTTTGCTGGCAAGCCAAGAGCTTCCTGGGCAGGAGGAGGGCACCAGACCTTGCCTTCGAACCCCCCCAAGCGGCCACTGCAACGGGGAGCTCCTCGCTGCGGGTCTGTGGGTCTCCCCTGCCCGGGGACATGTGCCAATGACACCGCCGTGGTGCAAACCATCTCCCAGCTCTGCAACCGAGCGCAACCGCATGGCACAGTGACACCCTGGTTCTGCCCAGAGCTCTGTGATGAATCATTGTGAGCCTTCAGTGAAATGAAATAACAGCTACAGCAGCCTGGGGCTCTAGGCTGGCCTACTCCAGCAGCAATGTGATATTCCATATGCATCAAAAAAAGAAATAAAATAAAAAATTAGCTATTAACGGCTAAAAAAGTTCTCCAAGATTGATGGGGGAAGGAAGAGGGAGGCAGGGAAAAAACAAGTGACAACTCTCATGCATTGGCCAAACCAAACCAAACCCAACTGATGCTCTGAACCCTGCAAAGTCAGTTCCCTCCTCAGCTGGGTGCTGTATTTCTCACAAGAGAGAAAGAAAGTTGTTGTATACATCTATTGGACACCCAGAGTTATTGACAGCTATGCAGGTCATTACCTGCCCAGTGTGAAAAATACCTGAAGAGGGAGCCTATAGGTGAAGAAAATAGATTTAATCTATGCCTGCCCAAGGATAAATGGCTTATAGACTGCTTAGGGTACTCAGGGAACCCAAGGCAAGTTGTACAGCCCATCTAAAACTCAGAAATGCTGTAATAGTTTACTTTTTTCTTTTGAATAAAGGTGCTTTAGAAACACCTTACATGAACTTCCTTCAGCTGCCAGCTTTCACTAGGGAAAAAAACAGAGACAGACACTACCCAGTCCTGCAGGTGGTCCTAGCTCTAATTCTTTACACCACTTGCTGTTTCACCCTCTCCAACTCCACTCCTCTCCATCAGCAGCTGGGGACAGTCCAGCATGAAGCTTGTCACCTTTGAACCCCAAAAGAGGGCTGCTGTGCAACTGTTAAGTATAAAACCCTGACCTCTACTGCAGCAATCACAGACAGATAAAAGTAATAAGAATACATTTGTTCTTCTAATTCTACTGCCCAGAGCTACACTCCGAATGTGTTTGCCCAGCATTAAAAAAAATTGCTTACTAGCAACAAAGCAGCAGGAATATGCCCGTCCCAGAGCTCATTACAAGCTAATCAAATAATAAACCAAAGCCTTTGCATATTCACACATCTCTCTGCCAAGTTCTATTTTTGCATTCCCTCACAAGGCTCACTGATACCCAGTGAAATAAAACTACCTTTAAAATAGAAAACATCACCAAAGAAGAGCACAGTGTAAGGAAGGGAATGCATTTTCTGCTGTCTAGGATGCTCTTCGAGCAGGGGAAACCTTAATCTGCCTTCTCAGAATTATTTGCCCAATCTGAAATACCCTGAAAAAGGGCTTGACACCAGGAGGCTATCTTGGACCCACAGCCTTGTACACCCCGGGGCAACGGTGACCTAAAGCACTCTGCTCCCCCTGCCCTGAAGTATGTGAGCCTTCAGCCTCTGAGCCCCTTCTGACACCAACAGAATGCTGAGTTAAATCCTTGAGGTTTGGGGCATTCACTTAAAAGCTGCTTCACTTTCATCCCTCTGTCCTCTGACTTCTGCCCCTTCAGCCTTTTCCCTCCGGTCAGGAACCACCCTTATCACTGCCTGCCTATTTTGGAGCATCCATTAAGATAAGGCAAACAGATAAGTAGCCTCTCCCACAGATTTACTCACATAATCTGATCATTTACTCCAATTAGAGCACAAAATACTTCAGTCTCTCCATCCTATTTAACCCAATTTGTAAAGCAAATATTTGCCTGGTGGCAGCTCCTATTGCCAAGGGTGGTGGGATGGTACACGAGAGACAGCAACAAACAAATCGTTCTTCATCTTGCTTTAATCTGAAAGGGGTCTGCAAATGTAGAAGCACTGCAGAAACCAGCACAAGAGAAATGAAAGCAGGGAGCAGGCACAGGGGACTCCCCCATTCACTGTGCAGTTTATGCTGCAGGAACACAGGGCACTCTGTGGCTCTCAGCATCTCGGATGTGATCCGTGTTTGGATGGCCATACCTGGAAACTGGTCTTGAAGGTATAGAGCAAGCCAAATTTACACAGTGTGGGAGTGTTGGATTTCCAGAAACACAGCAGCCACTTGGGCTAGGGGGGAAAAGAGCCTCCTGCCAGCAACAGCAGAGAAAGATCCTGTTCAGCCAAAGTGCTTTAAGGAAAAGTGAGCAACTCCAGACAAAAGACCTTGGAAGAAGCTTGAAAGTCCCTTTTCTGTTTGCTCGCAATTGGGAGGAATAGTTGCAAATGTGAAGTGATTAGCAAACATCCAGATCCATTAAGTTTGAAGGCAAAAGGCAGAGCAACTGTCCAAACTTGGCTGCCTTTGTTGCCTTATTATCCAGCTCGAGTCACAGAATATCGTTTGCCAAAACTCAATCTTAGATCTCTAAATTAGCATATGGTAGGGAAACAAGGGGGGAAAGCAAAGTGTTTATATGCCCAACTTTATCTGCAGAGAAAAAGGCTTTGTCTGATCAGAGCAGAGAGGTTGCAAAATGTAAACACAGCAATTAAGGCACTCATTCTAATTGCAGGCAGTTAATTGTACTGTATCCTGCCTAATTGAACCACTCGCTGAACTACAAGCTCTACATTATTACAGCCTCCTGACAGGTCACTTGAGTTTACTTGGGGAGAGGTGTTAATCACCTCCTCTGTTCATTAGCCTGGCTTTTAGGGATCCTTTACTTCCCCATCAGCTTTTTCATTATCATTCAACTCTAACTGCTGTCCTCTTCGGTATGAGAATTACTTCAAGAGTTAAAGAACGGTGTCCATGGGGTTAAGGCAGCAGATGTGAAATGAGACTTGTGGAAGCATGTTTGATAACATTAAAATGAATGGCTTCCTTCTTCTGAGCACTTTTATACATCACATAGCACTAAAATGAGAAATATTTTATGAGAAAGTCCCCCAGCTAGTCAAGGCTCTAACTCCATTTCTTCCAAAACTCCATTTTGATGCTTCCTGAGAGTGGAAACAGGATTCAAAGGAGCAACACATATATAACAAGTTGTTAACAAAGGCTTCCCTGCCCAGTAAGTGCTGGTATTCCATCACAAATACAGCACACCAGCCCCAGCACTGCAGCAGAACCAGAGCAGAGCACCTATAAAGCATATTTTGATACAAGGACTGAAAAAACACTTTAGAAAAGTTCACAATTCCCTTCCTCCCGTCCCATGAGAGGTGAGGGCTGATGCCCGAGAAATTGTCTCCGAAGTCCCCCTGTATCAACTATTTCCTATTCTGCAAAATTCCCACCACTACAGTAGCACAAAACCAGGAAAATATTAGCATGGATTCCATCAGGGCTAAAAAAAAATCCACAGGTAGAATTATCCCAGCAAGATTCTGCCACCCTCAATCTGCCCTGTGGCACGTGCACTAAATACACAGAGAGTTCACAGCAAACCCCCCTGCCCAAGCTGCAGCAGAGTCCCCTCTGTGTTCATCAATGCTAAAAAGCAGCCAAGCAGCAGCAGGGGCACTCAGAATCTTCAAGTGGGTTTTATCAACCTAACATGCACTATTAAACAGTGATATTAAACATTTACTGCCTTATAAAAGTGTAATTACCACCCCACCCCCCCTGTATATAGAGACAGAACTTGAAAAGCCAGCAGCACGGAGGAAGAGCTCCAATATGTAGCTGACTGGGTTTATGGGTTTCTTCCTTCCCAGCAGTCAGCTCCTGGATAGCAAGTGCCTGGCTGACCTTTTACCAAAGGCTCCTGGAATATCTTTTAAGTTTAGAGCCCTGATTAATTCAGCAGGCTGTCTCTCACGACAGGAGATGACAGTCTTGAAAGAATAAGGTCAGAATAAAAGGTAAGGTGATGGCAGAGTGGTGGCAACACCACCAGCAGATCAAGAGTTGTCCTGGGTTTGAGGGCACTGGATCCCTTTGGATGGAACGTTCCTGCTCTAGATTGCCTGGGCTGTTCCAGGCAAAAGAGGGGCAGCGACTGCTGGTGAGCCACAGCTCAATCAGCAGGGTCCCATTTCCATCACCCCATCCCACACATCCCTCTGCAGCGGTGCAGGGTCAGGACAATACAGAATTCCTGTTGCTCCCACCCAAATCCACTCACCTTTTGTTTAGAAAAATGCATTTTCCCACAGAAAGCACACTCAGGAAGGGGTTTTCCTTCCAAAGACACTGTTTTGGTTTTTTTCAGTTTAAATTTCAGCCTTTGCACATCACATATATGGATTTGCTGGCACCCCTATTCTCTGCTGAATAAAAACACAGTTCTAGCAGCTCTTCAGTAACTTACATCACTGTGTTTAACTGGCCTGCAGTCCTGCTGGGGCAGATATTCACATCACAGGGGAACACAGCCCCCAAGCCCTATTCACCTGGGGTGTGTTTGCACCATTTTCAACCCTAAGTTCGGGGCTCTGCCAAAATTCAGAAGCCTTCAAGACAATGGTGTTATCTGAGAATTAACATCGGGATTAAAATTCAACCCTGGAGATAATGAAGGTTCCATCAGAGGGCAGTTCAGAGCTCTGCTGACCTTTTGGGAATTTGACAAAGCACTTTCCCTGCTGAAGCTGAAGTGGGAATGGGGATAATTGATGAAATTACACACTCAGTTCATCTTAATCACTGTTCAGCTCTGAATCTCCTGAAAGGATATTTACCTGTAGAACCAGCTTAGCCCTTGCTGTGTTATCTGAGGACAGCATATGCTTTGAATTAGATTTTCAACTATTATCTCCTCACTTGTTCTCTCTGCTATATTTTCCAATTGAGAATTTCTTCCAAAGTAGGAGATTTTTGACAGGTTGCAAACTAAAATTAAACGCAACGTTCAGGTTTTTTCTTCCCTCATTGAGCACAAAGCCCTTCTCCTAACATCAAGAGAGATAATAAGATTCTATTTACCACTCTCTCTCAGTCAGAAATAATTTTCTGACTGAAATTGTATTGTAGAATGAGGCAATAATCTGTAATGAAAAGCGAAGCAACCCCCTTTATTTTGTATGTGGTCTACACATTCTAAATTATTCACAACCAAGCCAATTAAAACATCAAATCCTTCTGCTGAATGGATTCTTGATCTGCCAGAAAAATACGACCTGGAGAGTGCTGCTGAGAAAGACGGGGCTCTTTTTGGTGCACAATACTTTGTGCCTTGCCATTTCACTGCTGTGAGGTGCTACAACGTGCAAAGAACTCTGGAGTGGCACCCAGCACATTCCAAAGCCAAACCCATGAATTTCTCTTCTTTGACAACTCCAATGCTGCCAAAACTCCACCAGTTTTAAGGGAGCAAACAGTGTGACCTGCTCTAGGTGATCCTGCTCTGGCAGGGTTGGACTGGATGATCTTTCGAGGTCCCTTCCAACCCTAACTTCATGTGATCCTGTGAAACAGGCGATGAAATTCTGGTGACAGATCCTCCGGGCTTAGTGTGTGCACACTTCATCCCCGAGCAGACCTGGGGCTGCTTCAGGTTCATTCTGCGGCTGGGCAAGACCAAGTGTGGCCGTGGAGATGATGCCGAGTACCACAAGGTGTCACCCACAGACCACTTACTGCCCCAGGAGCCGCTGCAGAGTGAGTCCTCTCTTCAGAGCACGGCAAAGTGCTGACAAGAAGTTATTTTTTTAAGGAAGGCTGGTCCAGAACATGGCACAATGTGTGATGATAGACACCCCAGTGCTTTCTGGACTAACTCTTAGGATGCAAATGTTTACTGCCATCAGAACTATGCTAACCTTTGTTAAATCCTCACTGAAGAGCCCTGAAAACAATACTGGAAGTTTTCAGTGTAGCTGAGCAGAGTTACTGTTGGCTGAAAAGAATTAAAACCACCTTGCAGAGAGACGGGAACCTGAGCTTGGTGACAAAGCTTTTGCAAAGTTCTGCACATCCAACAGCTTGTTATGATGCAAAGAAACACAAACATCATAGGAAGGTTTGGGTTGGAAGGAACCTTTCAAGGACATCTGGTCCAACCCCCTGCAGGGAGCAGGGGCATCTGCACCCAGAGCAGGGGGCTCAGAACCCCGGCCACCTCCCCTGCAATGGGGACAGGGATGGGGCAGCCACCACCTCTTGGGGCAGCCTGGGCCAGGCTCTCCCCACCCTCAGCATCAAAAATTCCTCCTCCTCTCCGGTCTAAATCTCCCTCTTCTAGAGTAAACCCATCACCCCTTGTCCTGTCCCAACAGGCCCCGCTCAAAAGTCTGTCCCCCATCTGCTGTGCCCCTTGAAGTCCTGAAAGGCTGCAGTAAGGTTTCCCCGGAGCCTTCTCTTCTCCGGAAGTTCTGCATATCCAAGAACCATTATGATGCAGATAAACACACAAGGAAAGTGCTTCCTTTCAAGCAGCCTCTGCTAAGAAAATGGGCTCGGCTCCTCCAAAGCATGCTAGCAGGATATATTGAACTGTGCAGTTTGCACTGATGGAAGAGAGCTGGTGCAGCTGCCTAGATGATCTTGGAGAGGGAAAACCCTCTGACAGCTGCTTTATGCCCATTACAAGACAGTTGTACATCCCCAGAAGTTTACCAAGGAGCTAGTTTAAATCAAGGTAGTTTGGGCAATCACACAGGCAGGAAGTTCAGGGAAATGGAGAAAAATCTCTTAGAACTTCATGCATGAATAGATTTCAAGGCCCCCTGCCTGGTTTTGTCCCGAGCTTCTATCAGCTGGGAGCAAGGGCAGCATTCCTTTATTGCCTTTGTTGCTCCCTTACAATTGCTTTCTATCACATCCTCCCCTCTGCCTTCCTGCTCTTCCAGCACTCCTCAGAACCCCCAGACACCAGCTCCGTCGGGTAGGAGAGTGCATTAAACTCTGATCAGAGACTGCTTTCTCCTTCCCCTGCAGACAAAGAAGCCTCACCTAAGTGGCACTTGCTCTCTTCAGCTGCCTGGGGTTTTTGAGCAAGCACTGCCCAGGGGATGTTTAGAGCATGATGCTTTTGACAAGCCTCTGGTTGAGCGTGGAGCACAACGCCAGCTTTGTCCTCCCAAACAGGCTCGCTTTTCTCCCTGCATGTACATGTGGCTGTGGGACTCTGAGCCTCCCAGGAAAAGCAGAGGCCTCCAACACGGGGTTGAGCACAGAGCCAGAAAGAAACCCTGTTATGAGCTGGCAGAGCAGCCAGGGGTGGAGCGACAGCCACGAGAACATCACAAGAGATGCAGAAACTCTGGGAGGATGCAAGGTGCAGAAACTCTGGGAGGATGCAAGGTGCAGAAACTCTGGGAGGATACGTTGCCTAGTTATGGAAATAACAATCCTGAGCCCCTGACTCCCCCAGAACCCAAAAGGGGAGCAGGACTGAGCCCCGAGGTCTGAGTGCTCAGTGAATTGCTTTAGCACACAACCCACCTTCTGCTGAACAGACGCTGGAAATCAAAATTCTCGGGGTCTAAATGAGTGGGATAAAATATCTTCTGCTCTGCACAAATGGGAACCAGCTCTATTTCTTCCATGGCACGAAGGACAAAAAAATAAAATACAAATCAAAGTTGCATGAAGTCCTCAATACCAAACACCCTGCTTGCACAGGCCATCTCCTGCCTTCCACAGACAGTCTGAACTGGCTGCTGGCATCAGCCTGCAGCTTCTACTTTCAAAAAAAGAGATCCCAGAGATCTACGTGCAAATGAAAATTCTAAGTGACATCAACTCCAATCGCTAGCATCGATTTCTGGCACACGTCACGGCTTTTACACACTCAGCATCCCAGCCCTGCTGTCATTTCCACGTAACGTGAAGGCAGTTATGGTAAAAACCATCAGCACCAGAACCTTATCAGAACCCTTGCTCCTTACACGGGCATGAGCCAAGGAGCTCATACGCCCTGTGTCTACCCACCCATCCTTTTAGGCAAATTATTCTCAGCACCCAGGAACTGCAGATCTGGCTGGAACGTGATTTTGCTGCCA
Source organism: Chloroceryle aenea (assembly GCA_013399075.1). Classification (NCBI taxonomy): domain Eukaryota; kingdom Metazoa; phylum Chordata; class Aves; order Coraciiformes; family Cerylidae; genus Chloroceryle; species Chloroceryle aenea. The sequence goes on from VWZY01010808.1 coordinate 296,434, forward strand.
CATGGCAGGTCCTGTTGCCACACTGGTCACAACCAGCTTTTTGTTTACTTGTGTAAGGCAGGGGTTATAAAGAAAGCACTTATCTCTTCAAGGCATCATTGTTAAAGAAAATTCATTCAAGAACTGACACAGCTACAAAGTGTTTCAAATGTAAACACCACTAATTATCTCCAGCCATCTCTTCCCCAGGATTTAGCTGTAAAACTTGTTTTCAGACTGATCTAGCTCCTTTAACAAGAGCAGCATTCTTAGAAACAAGTCAAGAGTGGGAGCACTTGTGAGCAGGACTAGCATTTGCTTTGAGCTAGATCAAGTTAGATATTATGACACCAGAGAAGAATCTTACCTCCAGGAGGGACAGCAGCTTTCCTTCCAGGAAGCATTTGGTGAAGTTGTTGGGTTTGTTTTGTTTGTTTTCAATTTGCACCTGCACGAGGACTCTTGAAACAAAGTTTTGTTTTGCAGAGGCAAAATTCTCATTCACCTCCTTATCTTTAGAAGGTGCATTTTTAGCAGAGCTAGAAGGGAATGGATGTAAGGTATAAAGGGGATCTTGTAGCTGGCACGAATCACAGTTCTAAATCAAACACCATAGTTTGACAATTGCTGCAAATTCTGAAGGAAATGGATCCAGGTTTAAAATAGAATCTCACTTTCGGGATGCAGATCAATTGCTGATCACCATCTGACACCTAAGAGTCCAGTGCTATAACAAAGAAAATCAGAGAGGGGACTTGTTGCCCACTGCTTAACTGCAATAACCAGCAAAAGTCAGTGATTTACTCGTGACATTCCTTAGGGGAGAGTGAGAGCTTTCCAAAGGTCACGGTCCTGGACTTTGTGTCACCCAGCAATAAAGAGCTGTGTGGTGTGCTGTAAAAGGTCCCATCTGTAATATATACCTTATCTGCAAACAGTGTTTACTGGGATGCTGGTAAAAGCAAGAATAATCAGAGAGGCCTCACAGATAGTGCCTGAGGCAGTGGGAACCGCATTGTACAGGGAAGGGGTAGGGTGGCAACAGCAGATTGAAGAGTTCCTTGTTAGGAGCAGAGCTGAAAAGCCACCATTGGTCTGGCTACTCCTGGCTTTTGGGGGTTGCATGGACCAGCTGGTCATAAAAACAGTGAATGGGGCTTAAGACTCCCATGTAAAAAGTCCAGCTAAGCTTACCCATTGTCAGAAAGACCCTGCTATCAGTATTATTAGGGCTGCAAGGCCTAATAGGCCTTACCCTATTAGGGCTGCAAGGCCACAGCTCCCTCACTGAAACGATCTTTCACACATCCATTTATTTCAGGAAGATGCCTTCAAGACTCCCAGGGTGTAGCTGGGCAATAAACACGACTGAACTTCATCCTTTTCCAGGGTGAGGCTGGCTATTGCCCCTTCGTTACGTGCACATAGGCTCCAGTCTCACAGAGCTGCTCTCAGCCTCTTCAGTTTTCCTTGCCAAATACTTGGAAGATGAGCAGAGGGACCAGGTTGTCAGCCAGACACCAACAGCTAGAAGCTTTGCCCAGAAAGACAGACAGAGGACAAGTGGTCTGCTCTCCTTGAGCTGGTCTGGCCTCGGTAAAAGCAATACCCCCCCAAGGATGTTTTTCCTCTTAAAGGCCAAATCTTTGTTTGGTGCCATAAATCCAATGAACAGCCAAAGAAACCCTCCCTGTGCACGTTGGAGTTAAAATACACCAAACCACACCTGCCCTGAGACTGAGCCTGCACTTAATCCCCTACCCCTGGGCCTGAAGTTTGGTCTCATCTGAGAAATCCAGAGATGCTGTTTAGCATCCTGGCTGCATTATAGCAAGCCTTAAAAACTAATTAGTGCTTGTTTGCTGTGCTATAATAGAGCAGATTCTAAGCACTGCTGATGGAGTTGTAGTTAATTTAGAGTGATGGACATTTTAAACACCGAGAGCAACAAAACCAGCTTTGTTCTAGCTTTGAAGAAGGCGGCAGAGGAATGCAGGCAATGCTTCAAAACCAACAAATAATCTGCAAAGAGCAATATTAGAAAGAAGCTTCAGCAATCCTTCTCATTTTGGAAGCCCGTGGAGAGTTGAGTGGATAAAACTAGCACGTGAAATTCCATCTGCTGAGTCACCCAGACCCCTCATCACAGATCTGCTTGGGTGAGATCTGGGCTAGAGCACCCCGTAAGCAAGATGGATGGCTTTTCATCCTTTCACACAGAGGCAGAAAGTCAAAGCAATGACACTGAGTATACAGGAGAGGAAAAATCTGCTTTGTATCTCAGAATAGCTCCATGCTAAGTCCTGCTTTAAACCTGCAACCCCCGGGACTTTGGAGGCTGATGTACGATAGGCACGTTACCCATCATTCTCCAGATCTCCTGCCCCTTTTCAGATCAGCACCAAACTCCCTTCTCCCAAGGGGAATTTCTGTCACAGAGCACAGCAGTTCCTCCATGGAGTAATGAGCAACGACAACCCCCCATGGAAAAGCCACCTCCCTCAAGTGTTTGCTTTGTGACCTGTGGAGCAATATTTTAACTATTGTTTTTCTCTCCTCCTGCCCTGACTTCTATTGTTGACCTAGTGCCGGATTTAGCAAGCTTCAGGAAAAACTGCTTTTGTTAACAGATCTTCTGGCTCACACACTTTCTTCCCCAGCACTTCAGCATTCCTTTGCAGTTACACCAGCACTCGATGCGCCAAGGAAGGCAGGGACAGGGGCTCACAGACAGAGCTGGGGTGACCTGACCCTCTCAGGCTCTTATGGCTGAAGCTGTTCCCATTTACTCCTTGCTCCCTGTGTTTTCAAGTGGTGCTTACATTCTGGATTTGCATTGCACTTTCTGACACCTTACAGCTCGAAAGTCTGGATACCATGCCACACATGCAGGCAGAGCTCGAGCACTTGCCAGCCCTCAACACCTTCTCCAGTAAATCTGAAAATAAAGCTGCCTTTTTGTTCTCAGGTAACTTGTTCAAGGTGAGTGAGGAAAGCCTGAAGGAAAGGCTCCTGCACTGCAGAACTACCCCTCTGCTCGCCTTGAACCTGGACAGGAAAGCCATCTGCCCTCATTCATTCTGGGGATCATTGTGAGCAGAACCCAGTAACGGGGATAGGAGGGGAAGGGGGTGAAGCCTGCAGGCTACATTTCCCAACCCTGACCCAAAGACACAACTTGCAACACAAACAATAGTTTCGAGACAGCATTCCTATCACCAGGCATGTAAACACTCTTCACCTTCACATCCAGCAGCTCATGAAAGCAGCTGCAGACTTGCACCAAGACTGAGGATGGAAAGCCTGGTGGAGTTCTCTATTTCTGAAAAAAATAATTAACAAGGGATGCTCACTTAGAGCTGCCAGCATGACTTCAGTGTACGGAGCAGTCACACTTTGAACAGAGCCCCAAAAAATTATGGTGATTAAAGATCCATCCCACCTTGCAGCCTACCTGACCTCTGACCATGCTGGAGACCACTAAGAGAGGAGCCAGCAAGTTGCTCACAGTTCTCATTTCACGGTGTGAGAATCTGGACCCTGTCTGGGATTCTCAGGCTCGATGCCTCCAGAGGGATCCAACACTGATGCTGCCCTGGCCAGTTTGGGCCAGTGGTCCAAGCCACTGTCAGTCATTGGCAGGAATGAGAAGACACTCACTGCTCCTTTCTATACCATATTTAGTTTACTGCAGAGCAGGCAGGATCACTCACAGCACCTGCACCACAAGGGCCAGGGAAGGAGGAAGGCAAGGGAAAGATTTCAACAACATCCACGAAGTGTCCAGGTCAGAAGAGCACCAAAGAGCCTTCCAGCTACACGAGGACAGCACTGCCTGGCTGCAGGCTAAACCCAAATCAGGTGTCAGGGATTTATTTTGTCCCTTTCTTTTTGTAATTAGCATTAACTACCTTTAACTAACCCCCTCCCCTTCAGCTGATTTGAAGAGCTAGAATATTGACAGACTGATACAACTCCTGGCACAAGAGAGTTCATCTTTTTTCTGCCTTGGGAAATTAGGCAGTGAAAATGAAAAGCGAGATGTATTTGCCACGGGATGTACTTCTCCATTGTCATCTTTTTTTCACTTCCCATCTTCAAGGTGAGAACATTAAACCCAGACAAAGAATTACACCACTACTTTCTGTGAGTCAGACTTCCATTTCTACCAGGAGTGTAAAACTATCGTCAGCACTAGGCTGGCTGAGCTTCCCAGGGAGTTTCTTAACACCACCCTATTTCATTTTGATAAAACCCATCTTCCTAATTATTAAAACAGCAACCCTTTCAGATTTGGGATTGCCAAGGTAAATAAGTTTGAACAGGGTTTACAGTCAGCAAGATGTGCTTTCTGGGGACTGGAAAAAAGCCCTGAGCTGTTTTGCCCAGGAGTAACTGCACTTCCTAAAGCCAAGCCCACACAAAGACACCACCCAGCTGGAGACAGACTCAAAGCCAATGAAGTCCAAACAAAGCAGCTCATTTGGAAGAGGAGGGACATCATCACTCAGCAGTCACTTTCTTGCTGCCACCCATCAGCAGCACGCTAGAGAAGAGTACCCGCTGATGCTCTCGTCCCCACTCCGCCTGCAAACTGCCAGTGCAGGCACAAGAGATTGCACACAAGGCACAGCTGAATGAAGAGGGGAGTCTAAGTTCTGCAGGGGGGAAAAGAAAGACTCCAACCTCCAACCAGTTCTGTCTGGATGGATTTAGGACCAGCTCCCTGAAGCCAGCAGGCACCCTTGCCCAGCTTCGGTGGGACGAGCTGTTACGAATGCCCACGGAGTGAAACGTAAGCACATCACACAACAGAGCTGCCTACCACACCTAGGGCTGTCCAAACTTCACAGCCACCCCAGCAGCACGCTCTGTAGCTGCTTGCAGCTCACACCAGAGCCAAGGGAAGGCTCCCGACCAGCGCAGGCTGAGGGAGTGCAGAGGGGCTGGATCCACGTGGCAGAAGCCGATGGGCTAAACCAACCTCACTGGTAAAGGGATGGGCTCAGAGGTGCTTTCACAGCTCCTGGCAAGTCACCACAATCCCTGCTCCTGTTTTCTGCAGCCTCCCAAGGTATCTCCCACCACTCCCCAGCCTCGCAGGTGACTCAGCCACCCTCAGCAGGGATGAGGCCAGGCTCTGAACAGCCCAGCACCACGAACAACATGAAGGCACAAGCCAAGCACCCCAAGCAGTTTTACCTGACCCACTCCACGGAGCACCTACAGAAAGATAAGTGTCTGGCTTGTGACACAAGTCACTGGACTTAAGGAAGACAAACCATACCAAAAAATCAGGGCATGCTCAGATGCAGGATACAAGGTTTAATCTCATACTGGAATGCACTGCATGTAGCACCATATTCCATCTAGATAATTGTCTTTATCACTCCAGCAAATGTAACTGAGTAAAATCTCATCCTCCCCTGCTTTAACTGGATCTTTAGTTAAGATACAGACCATAAACTCTCATCCATGAGCATCCAGTTCTAGCAATACTTCACCTTCACTGGTGCTCTTTGCATTTTGCCTGGTATTATTCAGCACACACCTTTGAGAATGAAGATGTTTTACTTTGTCCAGTTGATGGCACGCATATAGAAATGGATTATCACTATTCCTATCCACTGTTCCATAACTAAAAGCTCTTACAGAGCTTCCAACTATTGAGTTTGTCAGCACAAGCACTAGAGAAGGCAAAGTAGATGCTAAAGGCTTAGGGAGAGCCGAGCGCCGCAGAGCATGGTTTGTCTCAGCTAACACTGAAGTGCTCCCACCTCCTGCCTTTTTGACTTGTACTGAATGTGGAGAAGGCTCCCAATGGCTTCATTTCATAGGAATGTAAAGCAGTACAGTACAGAGACTCTGCACTGTGCACGTGGAGCTCTCATTAAAGAGGTGGAAGTGTGGATCAGCACCTGCCAGCTCTCCGAGCCCGCAGGACAGCGCTGGCTCAGGAACCATCCACCCACGGAGCTAGTAAGAGCCCACAGCCCTCGGGTGGGTGACAGCATGGTGCACATCCACACCATCAGATCCTGCTGACTTGGAACTGGGGCAGCAGCAAACCTACTGCAGGACTGTTTGCACCTCACTCTGTAAACCTGCCCGTATCAGGTAAGGTGGTGCTAAAAACCATCCCCTGGTGATAGGGGGCCCAAGACCTGGAGAATTCTTCCACCTCCTTCATACCTGGTGAGCACTGCACTCCAAATGATGCATTCCTGTGGGGATTGGGATTGTGAAGCAGGAGAGGACAGTATGATTTGAATGAAACAGATGACTTATAAATAAGCAACACTCATTACAAAATCAGCATGCTCTGCCTCAAAATCCCTTTTATATTAGTCCTGTTACTGAATACAGCAACCTTAATGATAAAGACCCAATCCTTTGGAGCAAATACAACCTTAATGGTAAAAGCCCAACTGCTTGGAGCAAATACTTCCGAGCTGCATCACATCTTATTGAAACTAGCATCTTAAAAAGACTTCTAACACTTTATGAAGGGACGTAAATCTCCAGCCTGTGGAAAAGGAGGTGCAATTATCTGAATACAGATGCTTCCAATCAGTTAGCAATAAAAAACATGCCACGGCTATTAAAATGATAAATACTAGATAATTTAATATATTTTTTTTCCCCTCTTCCCAGAGAGCATTAAAAATAAATGGCAAAAAATGCAAAGCAGCCTTTAAGACTTTCCAACAAACCTCAGCGTGCTGGTGGCGAGAGCAACGCGCACTTCAGATGCTGCCTGTACCTCAAGAGCATTCTTTCTAACAACTTGAAGTGACAACCAAGTCAATTCTGAGTGCAGGCAGGTACCACGTTGGTTTTTCTTCTCCATCCAAGTCACCACCCTGCCGTTGGAGGCAGTAGCCTGGCACAGCCCAGCCAGGCTTTCCTGCTGAGCTCAGCTGCTCGCAGCGGGCAGCGCTTCCCAGCGGTCACCCACTGCTCAATCTCTCCACCCTGCTACCAGCAAATCTCAAGCAGATGAAAGCCTCAAGCTTTTGCATCACCTTGGGTATCCTTTCCTACTTTTCCATTCTCTTTGTCCACGCAACGGAGATCACGTCCTCTGTAACTGTAGTGGGAAGAGAGCAAAAAACTTGGTGGTAATTGGGAAAAAGAAGCAAGGAAGTTGTCCCCTGGGTTCTTTATCCACTTCCTTTTTCTTCTACAGTTGAACAGCTTTCAGCCTTCAGCTCTGAATAAGAAAGTTACAGACTTGCACCTGTAATCCCACACTATGCTCCCAAGGAGATCTTGATGGAGACAGGGGAGAGATATTAAATATATATATATATCTAGAAAAAGACTGAGAAATACACAAAGAATTTCTGGTTACCCTGACCAATGACTAGGCAAAGATAGGTCAAACCCAAGTCACTGTGTTTGCACAAAGCTTTAGCACTTAATCTGGCAAACTTCATGCTGCTTCCTACACCAAAATACTTGAGAGTGTGCTTATAATACACAGGATTAGTTCTGGGTCAGCCTTTATACCTATGACACCAGCCTTCTGAAGGGCCTATGCCAGATTTCAGTAACACACAAGGTTTTTGACTTCCAATTGTAAGAAATGATTGTCAGAGTCTTCCAGCTACCATGTGCTCCCCTCCAGCTGGTGTCATAGGGATGAAGGAGAGAGCTCCTCTCAGGTGTGCAAGAGACAGCCTCCAATCATTCCCTGTTGCTGCTCATCCACTGACAGCCAATTCCACCTACCGAATGTGACTAATGGCAAGGACACTTCGTGCTTCCTCTTCCCAAAGGCTGCTATGTTTTGGTGTGCGTGGTGGTCAGAGTCCATTTAACTGACAAATCCACTTTCAAGTCTTCCTGTCCCAGTGGGATAATTTTCTGGGTCAATTTCTCTTTGTGTGTGCCACTGTCACCTTGGCTTTGACAACAAAGTTTATCAGGCTTTCCACAGTGTGTGCACAGTAGGCAGGAAAGCATTTGGCTTATCCTTTCTCATCAGCAGGCTTCACTAAAAGCAGCATCTTTTTTGTACCACGGGCTACTTCATGGCAGAGAAAACCACTGCTGAATTTAACCACTCGGATTTCGGACCGTACAGCTCGGCAGCCCCATCTCCTCTGGCTCAGCTCTGGCCATTCGGGATTGGTTTGGCAACTGGAGTTAAGAACACAAGATACATCTGCAAGAGAAATCCAACAAGGGGATTGAATTCCCAGGGAGGGGATGGAAAGGAGAAAAACACCACACTTTTTAAAGTAATCAGAGATCAGATGGGGGAAGATATCCAAATCCCAATCCCAAGACCATCCTCTTCCCCTTGGGAAGTTACCCTGACTGTCTCAACTTCTGGTACATTTGGCACTGTTCAGCAAACACCACCCCACCCTTTGCTTTTGATTTCTTGTTTAAGAGTTTTCTTGCTACTCCTGCTGTCTTCTTTGAATGAGATTTAATTAAATATACACTAATATAAGAAGTCCATCATTTGCTAAAGCCACATCCTCAGCTGAGGAGTTACTTTCATGCCACTACAGGTGGCTTTTGCTGGCTGCTTCTAAGGTGTGAAGCTACAGCCTGTAGCAGAACAGCCTGACTCTCTCCCCCTACAACTGGACAGGAGCAGTCAGAGGATTTAATTTCCCCCCCTAATTCCAGTTCTGGTAACACATCATAGGAGCTGAAACAATGATCTGCTTCAGGTGCTCATTTTGCTCCCTTCCTTCTGTGCTGGGAAAGCAAACCCATGAATGACCTTCACAGTCACTTAAGAAAAAAAAAGCTCAAATATGTTTATTTTGGCACAATTTAAAAACATACAAACACATTAAATATCAGGGTTCATTAAAGCCAATTTCTTAAAATACCTAGAAGTATTATTATTTTGAAGGGAGATGAAAACCAAACCACCACATTATGTATGTAATTTGACAGTGCAAATGAGTAACTGCTTAGAGCAGGAGTCCACCAGGTCAGACAGCAAGAACAAAAACTCAACAGCTCCTGAAACACACACACAAGAGTAAAAATAGCTGTTGCATTTAAGAGTTTACTGGGGGGGAAGGAGGAGAGAGATGTTGTCATTGAGAAACATTTGACTGCACAGATGTTGAAGCATTAGATGCTTGACATTAAACTGTTACAATATGCACTTGAGGATAAGGTTCAGGCAGCACAGTGATGGGCATGATCCTTCAAGGATTTATGGGCAAAAGGAATCTATCAGCAACTAAGGAATACAAGAACACCCGACCATTGACAGGCTTGCAAAGCAGAAGCTCCCTGCTTTCCAAGGTGCAGTTTCTTGGCAGTATTTGCATAGTTACTCCTTTTCCTTAGTGGTGAAGAAAACCTTCAGCAACTAAGATGAGGAAAAGCCTCTGACCTCCAGCCAGAATTCCTACCTGGGAGAAACTGAGACACTAAAAGGACAGGAACAAAACTGCCAGCCCTGCTGAATTTGGAGCGTACGAACTACAGAGCACACTTCATATCAAAAGCTGAAGGGTCTCAGAAGGGCTTTGCCTGCTGTCTGTAGTTTTGTCCAGCAGAACAAACCCCCTGTTTATCATTGCAATAAACACAAGCTTAAGTTTCTCCATGGGGGCCACTTCCCAGTTTGTTCTTCCCCCCCCCCAGTCCTTGCCCTAGCTTGCTGGGATGCTCCAAATTCTCTCATTATCGTGTAAGCAGAGAGATAAAAGTAAATACGACTGCACTGAAACTTATATAAACCCAGGTCTCTGCAGGGAGATATATTTATCTCCTCAGTGCTCATCTTTTCGCTTCGACTAAGTTTGTAACCGCCGAGAAAAGGGAATCTGGATCAGAAGGTTTGGACTCTCCATATGGGTGTCAAGTCAGCTCAAGACAGTTAAGTTCACATTTTCCTGAAAAAGAGAACCGGCTGTTCCAGTTTCTGGATGCTGGTGAAGAGCTTCCAAGTGATTTAATTTAGGATCCGAGACCCTTAACGGAGCGCCAGCGAAACCAGAACAGGCACCAGCAACCCAGGTAGGTGGGGAATGCACAAGCTGCATAGTTAGAGTTTCACATATGGTGACAGTGACACTTCAACCCATTTAGCAACCCCAGGTTCCTCATTTATTTCCCAGTCACCCACTCTTATGCCCATTCCCCTGCGCCCGTTCTGTTGATGGGTGTTCACATGGCAACAGTTGGCCACGCCAGGAAAAAAACCCTGCTGAGAAAAGAAAGAGAAAAGAATTTTCCAGCTCCTTCAGTTTCCTGCTCAAGTGACGACTCGGCCACAGAGCTGGCACACAAGGACAAGCATCTGAGAGTAGGGGCTATTTAGCCTGGCACTTTCACCAAGGAAATACTTCTTGAGCTCAGTCATAAGGTGCTGGCCTGCAGGTGTCAGGCATGTTCATGAAGGGCTCGACCAAAGAAATCCCTTATTGCATTGGTAGAAATTCACTGACCTCTCCAGTTCATCTCGGTACTCACTGAGGTGTCCAACGGATGCGCAGCCACCTGCAGGAATTCTGGCCTCCCCTCTGCTGCCCTGTTAGGGGAAGGAAGGTGGGCTCTGCAGGATGGACACAGCAGCCCGGCCGTTACAAAGCCACAGCCAATGGCTCTTTATCAAGGACTGAGCTGAAGACAACTGGAAAAAGCTTCCCAACAAACTCCCCCACTTGGGATTGGACCTGTACAGACCACAGCCTTCAAAAGCACTGAGAATGACAGTATCTGGAGAGTGAATCTGTGTTTACAGTTAAAAACCAGGGTCAGCTATGCCATAGGCTGAAGAGGATGCTTCAGGAGGCATCATTTTTTGCTTCAAAAGGATCCTGCATGTTAAGTTTTGTTATATTGTCCTACAACGTTAAAGCAGTGGCACTTAGTGTTAGCATTTACAAGTGGGTCCTTCAAACAAGTCCACATGCTTGAGTGATCCCAGTTGTCTGCAGCACCAAGATATTCAGCTCTGGGGACACAGGACATGTCACAACACAGGGAAAACAACTCGCCCAAACCAAAAGTGTAACAAAGGAAGGCAGGTTCTTTATCAGGAATTTAAACACAGCATCTGTAGGAGACAAATGAAACCCCAGAGCTGGAATAGTGCATTTCAAGATCACCAAAGCAGTTGGAGCCCAAACTGGATGGAGCCCATCACTGGTATCTCCACCTCAGTTCATCTCTCAGCATTTGGCACAAACACTCGGGCACAGTCAGGTGGCTCCCGTTGAGGTCAGCTCCTTGTGATGCTTTCCTGGCACTTCAGTGACTTCAGAAAATGTTTCTTCGACACTGTGTACACAAATCAGAGTCCTCAGTCCAGAATGAAGGCTAAACATTGCTGACCCTGGTTTCGGAAGGGAGCATAGCAGCAGATGCAGATGTCACCAGGGACCGTTCTCGTCGGACGTAGCGCGGCTTCCGAACTGCAAGGGGGGGCACGGGAAGATCATGAGCACCTGCTGGATTGGTAGCATGCCTTTGGCATTCATTCAGAGCACCACAACAGTTCCTGAGTAACCCAAAGCATCCCAGACCTTAAAACCCCCCCTCCCAAGCACAAAACCCCCTCCCTAGAGCTGGTCCAACACAAGTCCACAAATAAACTTTTGCAATAAGTTCCTAACAAGCTGCTAAATGAGGTGCTCGTTAGAAACTGGCACTTCCCTTATCTGCAGTACATGGAGCTTTCAGTTTTCAGCCCTAAAAACCCCTCCACAAGTGTACTTGGATTTTAAACAGATCTATAAATTAAGGCAAGCAAATGAGGACTCTTCAGAGCAACACTGGTTGTCAGCTGAACAGCCAGACTCAGACCAAGTTTGGAACACATCTTAAAAAAAAAGTGAAAAGTGAAAGACTGCCTTCATAAAATGAAATTTTAATGGTACCATCTTGATTAAAAAGGCCTATGAACACATGAGAAATGAGACCAGAGATTTTGCTGAGCTTAGAAGGCCATTATTTCTTAAGTTCTGAAAGATTTGGTCTGTCTCATTTTTAAGTCACTACAAGTTCTCTCATCTTGAAAGTGTCACACACATTAAAAAAAATAATAATAATCCACCTTGCCAAAAAGAGCCAACTGAAAATCAGCCCACACACCACATACACACAAACCAGTATCTTCCAACCAGTCTGTGTTCCTGGTTTCAAAAAGCTGATAAAGCTTCAAATCAGCAAGTCTGAAAATGAGCCAGCCTGGCATTGTCAGGAAGATTCCAATCCTGAAAATAGGTCCCAGATTGAATAATTTATTTTTGGAAAAAATATTACATCTGCTTGTAAGACTTCTCTATTAGGACAGAGAAGTCGAGGATCTACTTTAGGAGCTGCCAAACACCTATTTTAATAAAGTACTCCATCAATACTGTATGCCTACATTAATTAAAGCACTAAATCCTATCCCAAAAAGTCCTCCTAGACAGGTTTCATTGAATTTCTGTCCCTTCAGACTCCACAGTTCTAGACCAGGCCTTACAAGTAATTGTTTTGACTTGCTGTGTGTTCTTAGCATACCCACTTTGAGGTAGTTTGCCTGCTTTCCAAGAACAAGATGAATAAAAGGGAAGCCAAAAGATAATAGTTGTAGCAGCATGCCCCAGAGAAGAGCTCCTCACCTGAAGAAGCTGGGGGAGGTATCATGGATGCCTGCATAACAGAAGAATGATCATGTCAATCAAAGCACCTTTTGTCTTCAGTCTTGCATTAAAAAAATAAACAGAGGAACACTTTAGGGTTCCAATAATATTTACTGTGTACCTAGTTTCTCTTGGAGAAGGCAACTCAATAGAATCCATACTGTCAGGATTCACCTTTTTCCCCCCAGTTTGGACAAAGAACCCCAAACCACCTTTTCCTGTTATTCCAGTCTCTCATCCATCAGACTAAGTAGCTCCCTAGTGAACCATTAAAAGTTTAATGTGTTGTTTACTTGGTGTTTTATGCTTGTTCCTCTTGGAAGGACAGAATTTACTTACTGTTTCACTAGGCTGGAGAACAGATGCTAAAAGAGAAAGAGAGAGACTAACCATCATTAATCTAGAAGGCTAGACCTGGTAGTTTTCTAGAAACACAGACATGCAACAGAATGGTTCTACTGTTAAAAACCCCAAGTTTTGTCACAAAGATGACCAAAACAGAGCACAACATTCAGAAATCCCATTAGCAGAACACATTGTCTGTAGGATGCTTTTCCAGATTAGAGACAAAAGGTGGCAGAGGTCTCCCTGAATGACTTATTTTGCTTTCTGTGGAGGGAGCCACAGCAGAATCTCTTTAATATGAAGAAGCTTCAAGTGGAAAAATAATGCTTTGAGCTGAGCACCAGAAAAGGGCAGTACAAATAGAAAACAACTGAGCAGTGAAGGATGCAACCCTTTCAGACAGGAGGTTGCTGCCTTTATTGGGCACATGATAATCCTCATCACAGACAGAAAGGTAACACAACAATAAGCCAGAGAAATGTTTCTAATGGCTCTCCTTCAAAGGAGGACATAGACACACTTCAGCCTGCTGGACCAGAGTGAACTATCAGCACCACATGTAGAAGTCAGACCAGTGTCCCAGAACCCTCAAGAGAGGTTTGCTGTCCTGCCAGCTTTGAAATGTCACAGCACAACTGCCCTCGATCCACTTCAAAGCTGCAGGAGAGCCTCATACTGCCTCAGCTGACCAGGGGACACGTGCAAAAGCAACCTAGAGGTTTCAGGATGGCAGTTGTGGTGGGGATGCTAGCAGTTCCTGATCAATCCAGACCTTACAGAGCTGCTGTTGTACATACTTTTAGATGAAATGATACCACAGAGACTGGATCCAACATTCTTAGCCAAACAATGGCTTTGTATTGCTCCCCTCCACCCCTTCTTTTTCAGCTTGTTTCTACTGGGACAGTCTAGCTCGAGCTTGGTCTTGTAAGACATGAATGAAAATACCAGGAAGTCTGTGTGTTTAGCAAACCCAACCAGCAAAAAGCTTGCTTTCAACAGAAGGAGCTCTAACACAGCAGATGCTGGGCTGGAGGTTGTCATGGGAATCATTCAAAGTGCCTGCACAAAGGGGGGAGACAGTCATGGATCAGCCTCAGCTTCATGCAAACCACTATGTGAAATGGAGTCATCACCTCTGCACATTTTGCTCATCACCTTCCAGAACCTGGAGGCCAGTAAAATGTGGACACATGGAGCAACTTCACAAAAAAGGAAGCATCTGGAAGAGCCAGATGTTTACAGAAAGTCTTGGTGCCCTATAGCTAAGCACATCCCAGGCACTCTCTCTAGAGGTTTTCTGGTATCACTTTGACATGAAGTCAGGTCACTGCATTTTAATTCAAGGGCTTCATTTCTCACTCACAGGAATGGCAGAACTAAAGAATAAATTTCTATTATAAAAAAGGCAAAGCTAAGTGGGTCTTTGCTTAAAAAAAAATAAATCAGGCAGTTAGCTCTTCCAAACCCCAGTAAATCCTGCATTTAGAGGGCAGAGTTGAACGAGCAGTGTAATGAGGAACCTCAAATTCCACTCCCTTTCTCCTGCTGCTGACACATTTGTGGTAAGCAAGCTGCCCTTTAGTAGTACAGTTCCTTTCTTGCTCAACCAAGAATAAACAGCAACTGCTTTTTGCAAACCTTTATAAATGTCTGGCATTTTCTGAACTGCAATAAACAACTATTATTAAGTTCTATAAAAATGCCCTCTCTGCAAAAAAGCACCAACTGATTTTCTTTCCCCTTTGTGAAATCAGGTATCTAATTTTCAGGAATCAGATCTCATGTGCAGTGACAATTAATGTCAAGCATTAGACTCTGGCAAATCTCTGAAAGCTACAAAATAACCCAAGAGCTGGGTTAGTGAGAAAAACCCGACACAGAACAGAAAATTCTTCACTAGCTGGCATGGCTTTGGATGATCCAGAGAGATGGCAGCAGAGACAAGAAGTTAGAACACTGACAAGAAGAGATTAAAAAGGTTTTAAATTAAACTGAGTGAAGGCCAAAGCTTTTAGAGATTAAATAGACAATTATGGGTATTTTACCTTTGTTTCTTCTGTAGAAAACATTAGGGAGTTTATTGGCACGTTTGAGGTAGAAAAAAGAAGCCACAGACAGAATCAGGAATAAACTGATGAAAAATGTTCCTAAGATGAGAGAGGCTGCCACTTCTGGGCCCCCTGTACCAAAAAAAAAAAGAAAAAATACATATATATGTAGGAAAAAGAGAGAAAGGGAGAGAGAGAGCCTATTATTGACTAGAAATCTCTTCTAATACAAGGGTTAAACAAACAATAAAGACCAACTTCCTGATAGTCACATGAGAAAAACCAAACAGTGTTCAGGTTTTTAATATCTATACAGGCAGACTTTTCACTGCAACATTTGCAAAGATCTCTCAAGATCCATTTGCTATATGAACAACTTCCCAACCCCACTTGCTGCCAAATGTCAGGAAAGCCTTGCTTTCTCCTTTCCCCAAAACAGCCACAAATCTGTAATCTGTTTTTCTTTTTCTTGTATGTAACATTCCAAAGCAGTGCTTGAGGTGCCCCACATCAACATTGTTCTTTTATTCCTTACACGAGGTCTCCTAAAGACAGAACTTGTCAGCAGACAACCTACCACTGGTGTGCAGTGCACCCAGTGTTGTGTTTTCCACAGGTAACCGATACAAAAACCACCCCAAGGAGGCCAAACGTCAGCAAAAGGTGCCCTCCCTCACATCTCTTCTGCTTTCCCTGCCTCCAAAAATGCCCTGGGAATTTACTTTGCCATTTTATTTAAGATTATGATCCCAACAAGCAACTATTTTAAGGAACAAAAGCTGTTTGTGATCTTGTGGCAGACAAATTACAACAGATCTATCTGGCAAGCTCAGCTCGAGGAGTCTGCATTCTGCAGAGCACTAAATCCTTCAAGTCAAGCACACACACAACAAATGTTGGGAAGGGATCTGCAGCACCCAAGTTTGATGGCTGGTTAGCTTCCCTTTGTAAGAGCACTCACCTGTAACACTAAATCACTTCATCTGGCATCCTATTCCTCACCAAAATGTGCAATCAGAATATTCTCCATTTGTACCAAGTATTTTTAGGACAGACATCAGAAATGATTGGTCAGCAGTGATAAAAATCAACCTATAGAAAGGCCAAGCAAGATGTAACATGTTGCCTCACACCTAAAAACCAGCAGCACAAGGTTCAAAACTCAAGTTATGGGGTTCAAGAAAAAAAAATTAACTCAACCTGAACCAGAAAAATCAGACTGAGATCACTAGGACAAGATAGTGAAACAGTTACCTCAAAATTCAACTCTAAATTCCAAGATTCTTGTGGAGAACAAGCCAGAAAAATCCAACCTGCCTACATTTAGAATAAAACATTTAGGGCATTTTGTTTCAAATGCCACATCATGAAGGGGCTGGTGCAGAGCAAATAAACACAAAGCCTGCACTCAGCAGCTGCTTCCATGTACTCACCTATGTTCTGTATGAAGGGAGTTACAGTGCTTATATTCATCTGGAAATTCATTCCTCTGATACCAGCTGTAATTAAAAAGAAATGATTTTTCTTTAAGTAAAATCTGACAAAATCTACAGGAAAATAAAATCTTAGTAAAATACTTCTCAGGAGTTTGAAATGATCTAAGAATCCTGATTTCTTTTACAAAAATAATAATTAAAAAGAGATCATTTTATTATTGAGATATGTATTTTTAAGTATCTTTATATCACTCCAGGGAATTTCAAATAAAGGAAGCAAAAACCATCAGCAGAATTTATCCAAAACAAAAAAGAATTCACTAGTGCATTTCCCTGAAACATAGGCCAAGTTTCCTACCTCTTGAATTAAACACATTGACATGAACTGGGATGGTTCTCCCCTCTCACAGCAGCTGTACAAAATGAATCCAGCCTTATAGATAATTTTCAAAGAGCTCAAATACAGCCTGAGCTGGTTTGTGCTCTGGAGAAGCCCCCAGTAAATACCTTTTTCTTACAACAAAGGTTAAAGCAGCCCCAAAAGTCAGCATTCACTCTGTCTGATACAAGTCCTACCCTCTAAGTTTAATCAGGATTTCTTTATTTTTAGACCTTATATTGGGCAGACTGATAGTTATTTTTTTTTTAATGTTGCATTTGACTGGGCAGATTGGGGAATCCAATACAGAACAAGATTTTTATTTTTATTTTCTCCACCCTTCCAGCCTCTGGAACGATTCCACAGCACTCTGCACAGTTTCTGCAGACTAAATTTCAAAGCTTCCATGAGGTTTTGTTGCATATTCAAAAGCTCAGAGTTATATCAGGACTCGGGAAAAGGCTGAAGTTTTACAAGGGAGGGAGGAGGGAAAACGAATAAAATCCAAATTTGCCACGTTTGATGCCTTCTTGAGCAGTCTTTGCTGGACCACAGATGCAGGAAGGGATCTTGGTACCAAAACACAAGTCAGGGGTGGTAAATAACTCACAGTTTCTGCATTCAGTCAGGTTGTAAACAGATGAAACAGGAAGGGTTTCATTTCTGCATTTAATGCAACTGCTACTACCGTCCTCGTTCCAGCGTCTGTAACAACCTGCAGAAGAAGAACAAGATCCCCAGGCCTTGGGAAAACCACAAAAGCCACACTGGAGCTGTTTCCTACTCTTTTGGAAAGAGGGAGAGGCAACAGAAATTCCCTCTGCTTGGTCTGCTGGTTACAAACATCCCCTGCTTGCTATTACATTACCCCAGTTGAGAGGTTTCATTTCAGAGTGTTTATTCCTGAAAAGCTATAACCTTTCAAGGGCCAGGAAGGAGAAAGAGTTACAAGGAAACAACTCCCTGAGGGCAATTTCATCCTAGCTCCATTCACTGCTTCACATGTTTTTGCTCTGAGGGAAATGGGAAGCATCTAACAACCTGTAACTACTCCCCCTAAACCCCAAAGAATCAGGGTTTATTTTGTTTGGTGAAATAAAGCTCCACACCATGTTCATTTATAGCACTGAAAATAGAATTCGACAGGGAGAAGGATGCTGAGAAGGGGAAAGTGTGCACTTGGATGAAAAAAGGATGCTGGTGTCTCTGTAGTCAATCACTCGAAGCACAGCAAGTTAAAAATACAAATACTGCCATAACACAGGCTTTTTTTCCCCCCCAAGCCTCACTCCTCCCAAATATTGTACTATTTGTTTCACTTTAAGAACAACTCCAGCCTGTTGCCACAGCTCTGTGACAGATGGCAAGTGGTTTCTATCAGTCACCCTGCCATGCAGGCTGGAAAGGGATTAAACTTTCATCTTGGCCTACTCCTTCCATGTTCCAATCTCTCCATTTATGTTTAAATGCACATACTGCTCTGTCTTTGTTAAAAAAAAATATATATATATATTTAGGGCATGTCTTCAATAACAGCTTCCTTTAATACAATGAAGCTGCAGTGGTTTCACTTGAGGCTTAGACTTGAGACGTGAAGATTAGAAGGATATTCCTGCTAGATCACATTACAGTCTACATTTAAAGGAAAAATTATCCCAACCAAAAAAAAACCACCCCAACTTACTGGCTAAAATCCAGTTCTCTAAAGCCTTGAGCCAAACAGGTATCAATTATCCCATAAAGCAAACCATTAGTAAGGTGCTGATTTGAAAACAGCTCTGCTGCCACGTTCTCCTCAGAGAGAAGCAGCACGTTTGATGCCCACAGTAGTAAATGACACCTGACATTTCATCTCAACACAAACAGACCCAATGGAAGGGCAAAGAATTCCTACAGTAATAGGAAGCAAGCATCAAAGCACTTATCCAACAGCAGAGATATTGGGAGGTTTTCAGTTTACAGTAAGATTTAAGAGAACACCATCCCAGAACTCAGAGATGATCGTTTATACCCCGGGTGAGATCATTTAGAAGGAGAAATGAGTGGGCTAAATGAAACAATGGTTGGAGTTTTGCTTTTGATGCTCATTTTATGGGCTTCTAGAGCTTCTAAACATTTACAATAGCTCTTACACAATCCAACTGCATACTAAATAAAAAAGAATAACCTTATTAATAGTTTTTTGTTGCTCCTGTGTGCAAAACCAACATTTGTGAGTCATAAGAAGCATTACCTTGGGTATATAGAGGAAGGAGGACTTCAATATATATATATGCACTAATTATTTTGGTTTTCCCTCCCCAGTTAACCAGGTGCTGTATTTTGGTGTCAAAACCAGCCTGGAGTTTTATTAAACAATGATACACTCTACCTGGACTGCACTGGTTGGTTACTGGACAGGAACTGTTTGAATCCAACATATCCAAGCAGCATTCTGTTTCTGAAACCTAAGGAGAAAAAAAAAAGACATTTCACACAGTTAAGTTCACTAAAACACTTCAAAAAAATTACAGAGAATGTAAAGGACTAAGAAGTATCTGTGTTTAAAACTCACTGCAACTTTTTCTTATTGCATTAAACAGCCTTAGAAGGAGAGAAGAAACTAGATGCACCATCAAGCTGATTTTGACCCAGCAGCAAAATCCATCAAATCCAGGGGTGACAAGGGAACAAAACTAGCAGGAGAAAAATGGCCAGGGCTATCAAAACTGAAATCAGGAGGCTGACTTCACACTGTTGGTACATCATGGGGAGGCAGTCTACAGTAAAGACCCAGAGATGTGTAGATAATCTGCTCAAGTCCTTTTCCTTAAGGAGTTTTGCTGGTTGAAGTCTCCTGCAAAAGAATTTTACTCTCTGACCTGAAGCAGCGTTTGCTTCAGAGCTTCTCAGTCACTTGAAAAGTTAACTTCTGGGTACCTGTGTTTTGGATTGTTTGTAGTTAAACTGCCAAGGAGCTCAAGAAGTGGGTTTTTTTAATCATCAGGGTGCTTTTTTACCACAATGTGAGGCATTATCAGTTGCATCCCTGCTGGACTGCAAGGGCAAGACTGGGGAGAACTCAATGCTTTAACAGGCAAGTGACCAACACTTGGACCCTCTGCTGCAGTTCCAGAGAAAGCTCCTGGCACTACAGGTCATTTCTGCTGAATCAGAAAGCCTTCCATAAACTGCAGTGTGAGGAAAATAATCTGAAAGAAGCATCAAGTACCTACCAAAGCTTCAGTGGATTTGCTGGCAACTTCTGCTACGAGTCTAGCCAAGAGGAGGACATATGGCACCTCCATGCCCAGGAAAGACACAGGTCTAAAGAAGAACAGGGAAAGAAATTAGAATGTCTTCCTCACCACAAAGAAGTTCAGCTCTCCCTTTGTTAAGGAACTTTTCCCAACACATCACTTTAATTTGAATGCAAAAGCCTTGAAATTAAATTTGCCAGGGGGAATGACTTACCTTGGTTCAAGATACCAATTTGAGACATTCAGCCTATTCCCTCCAGCTGCAGAGGGGCAGGTTTCTGCCTATGGCAGCCTGTGGTTGCTAAGAAACAAGGAGCCTTATCAGTCTGCTCCAAACTGGGCCATGCAGAGCCTGTTCCACACCCAGGATCTGAAAATCAATGTGTCTGCACTAGAACGTTACCGCCTGGCACCACCACTGATAAGCTCCCCACAGCTCCTGGGGCTGCAGCACTGAGCTGTGATGGATTTGGATCAGGACACCCAGCACACGCCACCTCGAAAGGGCAACCCTGTAATTAATTTCTCCCCTGACAGCACAGTCATGAAGCATTAATGAAGTCTGTCTCTTAATAAGTCATATTTCTCAATTGCCTGAGAACAGACCTTCCCCATGTGAAGTGAGAATATTTTTGGACAGTCTGCTGCCAGCCTGGCTTTTTCCACCCTTTCACTTTTGCATGGAACTTTAGACATCACCTCAAGTAAGTCCAGGCTCTGGGTGGATAAAGTAGCAGGTGCTGTGTCATGCTGGAGCTGCACTGTTCAGACACTCCCTGTGTCAACATCACAGCATCTGCTTATTCTATAGTCAAGAGAAGGCTGGAAGCCACATCCCATTCCCAGAACCTGCAGCAGCTTTAGAAAACCAGGTTTTGATATTATAAATAAACCACAGGGACAGACAAAGCCCTATAAACAGAGATTAATAAGAGGAAAGCATCCAAAATAGCCTTTAATTGTAAGGGAAAACTCTTTTAGTGACTCATCTCACCCACTGAAATCTGTTACTATTTTTGTGAAATAAAAATCAAGTGGGTGAGTTTTAAATGACTGCAAAATATGCACCGTGGCCCTTGGCAGGTTGTTTTTCTGAAGAACAAAACCATTGAGCAGTTCCTATGATTAATTTCCGTTGTTTTTCTTTTTTAAATCACTTACACAGAGCCTGTTGCCTCAACTTGAAAATAAGATTAGTTCAGCTCGGTGGGAAAACTTCTTCTCCCCCTGCTATCAGCTGAAAGCTCTGGGATCAAGGACCAACAGATTTGAAAAGCTAACTGCAGTTTGAGGTGCTCCTGCAGCCTAATGTCAAAACAATCCTCGGGATGTGCACATGGAGGGAGATGTATTTTCCACAAATACATACACAGAGCTGGCCTTATGACCTAGGAGTTGCCTACAGTCCACCTTCAGAAAGGAGATCCAGCCTCTCACCAAGGCTGCCTTCCTCTGGGGGGACAGCGAGCGCTGGGAAAGACATTTGCTGATAAATTCTTGGTTGTTTTGGAGGCTACACACAGATTTTTGTCACTACCCCATTATTCTAATGGCTGCAAGCACTGGGAAAAGGCTGATGAGAAAGGCATCTCTTTAAACAAGTCTATTTCTTGTTATCTAGGAGAATCCTTTTCAGGATCAAGTGGTACTAAGCAACAAAATCATCTGTGAAACTAAACCACCTCCAAATGCCCGATCCTGCCCTTTGGGGATGCAAAGAGCTACCCAGAGTAAGCTCAATACTGGTTGCATTTCCATGCCTGAAATAAATCAAGATATTAATCAACAAGACTGTTGCACTGATGGGCAGATATTTGTTCACAGCCACTAGTGATTGTAACAAACTAGAACATCTGCCCTGCAGCTGTTGCAGGAGAAATAGGACACGGGATCTATTTGCCCTCAAATCATCAGCCAATATTTTTTATTTCTCTGACAGATGCACGACATCTAAGCTTATAGATAGATATGTATAGATATATTTGTCACCCTTTGGTGGGTTTTTGCTTGAGCAAGCAAGGCAAAACAAAGCAGAAAGGAACAAGCTTCCAAAGCTTCCAAAACATACGACACGTATGTTACATATTTACAGTATGTTCACTCAATTCCCATTTTACTCCAGGTCCCAGCACCACTTCTTCACATCCTGCTGGATTCTCTACAGGCCAGGAAGAATTAGAAGCCTATTAGCAGAATATATACCTAACATCTGGCTGAACGAGGCAGAAATTCAAGCCATGAATGCAACACTAGAAACCTCCTCTTTTTTTTTAGGGTAATACCCACGAAAGACATCAGCCAGACTTAAGAATCCATGCTCTTTATATTTAAATAACCAAAAAACCCAACCCATATACAGTGCTCCTGAAGCCTGGTTGTGCCACACCTCAGTGAGGTTGGAAGGAGCTTGTGACTTGTAAGTCCAAGAGTAAATCAAGTGCAGAATAACGAGACAGTAACTTCACAAAGGGATTTGTGCTGTTCATGGCTCTCCCCGTACACAGCCATGGAAGTAATAATTCATTTTACTGCCTTCCAGCCACAAGTTAATCATAACTGGTTTATTGCCACCCTGAACAGCATTTTACACCATCAGAAAGGGGAAAGCCCCAGAGCCTCTGTGACATTCAGTACGCACAAATACCAGCCATGCCTCTGACTGAGGCAGCTGAAGTTTTAGCTTTTAAATAAAGTCCATGAATTAAATCGGGACCAGACACCCACAGCAACACAATTTACAAGCCCATAGAATGTGTTTCACATTTGGCAGCGTTTTCTCTTTGGATGATGAGAATGAAAAAAAAAAAGATAATGCCATGCACAAACTGGAGCCCAAATTAGAAGTATTTATGCTTGAGATGCCACCACAGTTTGCAGAACACAGACATTTTAATTAAAACAAGTATTTCACACCAGAGTTCCACATCCGAAACAAATCTCCAATCGCTGACAACTTGGATTTCAAGTGCCACAAAACACACCAGCTAAATCCACTGAGATTCACTAAGGGAATTCTGCCTCTTGTTGCTTTTAAAAATGCAAACAATTCATGAACACCAACCACCAGATGACTTTTTCCTCCCTCTTCCGGAAGCAAGCATTCTTTAATTCATCTCTCTGTCTATATTTTCCCTATGAAAAGCTGTGTGTCTGTTATTCCTGCTGTGTTATCAGTATCTTGCTTGCTTAAAGTGCTGCTAGAGCATTGTTCAAGTGAGGTAATTGTTTCAGGTATGTGAAAAGACTGCAGTGAAAAGAAACACTGCTTAAATCTCAAGGTGGTTTTATGACTCCTGGAATCATCAGGGTTGGAAGGGACCTTCAAGATCATCCAGTTCCAACCCCCCTGCCCTGGGCAGGGACATCTCTCACTACAGCAGGTTGCTCAGAGCCCCATCCAGCCTGGCCTTAAAAACTCCCAGGGATGGAGCTTCCACCACCTCTCTGGGCAACCTGTTCTGGTGTCTCCCCACCCTCCTGGGGAAGAGCTTCTTCCTAACTTCCCACCTGAACCCCTCAGCAGATCAGAGTTTGAAACTACACCACGCTCATTCCGCTGCCAAAGGCTCCTGAGCTCTGGTGCAGCCAGGAACTGGTGATGGTAAAACAGCAATAACAGCAAACTCAAACCACAGTCTCACAAACAACAAAGTGTAAAGGCCCAAACTCTCACCTACCAGCTCCTTCAGCGGGATGCACTGGGACACTGCATCTTCCTCAGACAACACCCAGCAGCTCCGGGCGTGCGGTTGACTGCTAATTTCTCATTGACACTGCAACTGTTGCACAAGAAACCTGCAGGGCAGAGGAACAGATACGGGTTGTGTTTAGAATAATACCTAATAAATTAAAGCCAAAGGAGGACTTGTTTTTCCAGCTCTCTTACCGTGCACTCACGAAAAGAATTAACCATCACTACCTGACATCAAACCGATTCTGTAACAGCCCAGCAACCAACAATTCAAAACACACACCTTCCACTCAAGACAGGGAAGATATTCTACTTGAAGCCAGGCTTCTGCTTCAAAAGCAGCTACGTACCTGGAACGTGCCTGGAGCAAGCACCAATTAACACCAACACTTCGCGTTCAGTCAACAGAAAATTGGCAGCAATACATTCGGGTGTTGCAACAGGCGGAGAAGCAAGAGGTGGAGTGAATGCTGGTGAGGTTTGGTTGCCAGTAGCACAGCTATAAACTGCAGGGAGAGATGCTTTGGAAACTAAGATATGGGGTCTATAAGGTGGAGTTTTTTCCCTACCTAAATGCTGCAACAAAAGGCTGTTCTCTAAAGGTGTGTGTTAGCTTGAGGTTTATCCAGGAAAAAGAAAACCAACAAAGCAATGAAAATCCACCAAACCCCCACAACACTGAGAAGTCTCCGGTTGGCAAAAAGTGTAGGAAAC
>VWZY01010808.1:321387-331474 GCA_013399075.1 Chloroceryle aenea
CCCCTCTGCTGGGAGCCAGGCTGGGAGAGCTGGGGGGGTTCAGCCTGAAGAGGAGAAGGCTCCAGCTGGGGAGACCTTCTGGGGGCCTTTCAGCGCTTCAAGGGGCCTGGCAGAAAGATGGGGACAGAGTTTTGAGCAGGGCCTGTTGTGATAGGTCAAGGGGTGATGGGGTTAAACTGAAAGAGGGAGATTCAGACTGGAGAGGAGGAGAGATTTGTGACACTGAGGGTGGGGAGAGCCTGGCCCAGGCTGCCCCGAGAGGAGGTAGCTGCCCCATCCCTGTCCCCATTGCAGGGGAGGTGGCCGGGGCTCTGAGCACCCTGCTCTGGCTGCAGATGCCCCTGCTCCCTGCAGGGGGTTGGAGCAGATGGCCTTGAAAGGTCCCTTCCAGCCTAAACCAGTCTGTGATTCTGATTCAATGTGTTAAATATGACTCCCAAAGTAGGTGCAAAACTTCAGAGCAAAGCCAAGAATCTCAGAGAAAGCCTTAAGTGCACTACTTGTTCTCAAGACCAAGGAAGTCAGCAGGAAAAAGCTTTCACTGCACTTTTGATACCACTGCCTTCGAGTTTCTCCCCCAGAGTGGCTGTACATAATTCATCTCCTTTTGCTGAGGAGATGAAAGCGGGGAACGTGGGTGGACAGACTTGTTTGCCTTTTGCTCTTTGCGTGTAGCACCCAAGGACACACAGCATCCAGACAGAGCCGCAGAGCAGCTGAAGCGCTGAGCCTACGAACAAATTGTTGTCGTGGATTTCATTTGTGGTCACACCACAGTGAGCTTTGAGATGCGTAGTTCACACATTAGCATCGCAGTTAGAACAGCTCTCAAACACCTTTGGTTACCGGGTGCAAAAACACACATAAAGTTCTACCCTGAGAAAGTGTTCTGACTTAAAAGTACTGCTGCTTCTCCATAGCAAATACCTTATCTCGTCAAAGATGAAACCCTCTGCCTGCTATTCTGTTCACCAGCTAGAAAACAACACCGGCTTCACAGCCAGGAAAAACATTTCTCAGCCTTTCCTCAGCTGCTTATTGTGGTTCGCGCTGCTTCGTCGATGTGTCACTTGAAATTTGGTCTGCAGCTTCAGAAGCTTTTGCTGATCCCTTCCCGCCTTCTGTTGGCATTTCACAAAAGAGGACACTTGGCTGAACACGTCGAGTGCAGTGTGACTGGAAATTTTCTTGCCCAACAGATTCAATCCATGCAAGAGGCCGTGGTTTAAATCCTAGGAATACTTGACACTCAAACTTATTCCCCTTCTCCTCAGTTACACTATAAACCCCCTCATCTTTCTCCACCACGTGCCCGTGCAGGACACTGGGTGATACTTTTAAGTTTATAGATGGAGAAAAGACAGGTAGAAATTACAAGTTTTGAATTTTTAGTGAGTTTGGAAATCTTAATTTAATTATCAGGTGAATAAAAGCCCTCTGCACACAGGCACAGGCAGGGGTTTTGGTGTGGGATTGGGGATTTGTTTTTTCATAATTCAGAGGGGCTGTGAAATAAAATTGCTGGGAAAAGGAACTATAGATGCTGGCAAAACAAATGAATACACGAAGTACCTGTTTTTTTCTGGCTGGTCCCATAGATATTGTCACTGCAGCGCTAAAAATAAAGTGCAGTCCTTCAAAACTAGGTTGCTGCTCACAAGCACATAATTTTACCAGAACAAAAGTGAGTAAATCAAGAGGAGATGAGGTTGGAACAGCTTTGTGCAGTGACCTTCCAGTCTGAGGCTGGGCAGGGGGGTGGAAATTGGAAGATTATGGCAAGATTCATTGTGTGAAAAGGCTCGAGCTATGACAATTAGCTACATCCAGGGACATGATTAATAAAACCTTTTCAAAATGGGTCTAACACGCCTCATTAGTGCTTGAAAAATAACTCTCACTGTATTAATTTCCCCATTCAGCTCTTGTTTATTAAGGTTTTCTCACACAACATGGCCAGACATCTCTTGGAAGTGATGTTGGCAAACATAACTTTGCAGTTGCATATTGTTTGGAGTGTCTGGCAGAAAACCTGTCAAAATTAACATTCCTTCAGGAGACAGAAAATTACAAATTGCTTCAAAATAAACAAAGTTACTATTATTGGCTGGTACTTAAGGGAGAGATCTATCAACTCCCTTGTCAGGGGTGAGGAAGGCAAACCAAAATACTCTACCAGAGCCTATTATCAGTTTTCTCTGTAGGGTATTTCCAGTGCAGCTCTGTACTTTGTAGGCACTGCAGAAGTTTCTATAGCTGGAGGAAATTGCTCTGGTTTGGCTGTGCTTAGGAGGTGCTTCAGCATCCTGCAAGTTTAAGCCTAAGGTTGCTTTTTGCAGTGGCTTTATTAACGAGATTTCTGTACTCTGCTTCCTGACCCATCTCTCTTCTGTCAGTTCAACTTCCTGATTTGTGGCTGTTAAAAATTGGCCCAAGGTCTCCCCTAAGAGACCAAGTGGAAGCGCTCTCGCTTTGCAGGGTGCAGAACAGCTCTGAAACAAAGAGGTGAACACAGCCCATGGTGACTCGGTCAGTAACTTTCCCCAGGGAGGTTTCTGGTCCGTGCAGAGCTGCTGTCACAGAAAGTTGTGCCCTCAAGGCATGGTAGCAGAGACCCCCATTCGATCCTCCATGGCACAATCACCAACCACCTTCTGGTATCGCATCTGAAAGGACAAGGGGTTTGGGGAGTTAGGAGGAGACTACAAGGACGTGCTCAGGGAGCTGGTTTAGTGGTTTTGATAAAGTTGGACTTGATCTTGAAGGCCTCAGTTCCTTGTTCCTTTGCCCAATGCCATTTTTCAGTGAATACCATCACAAAAAAGCTGAGAGTATTGCCTCACGTGGAGATAACAAGGTCTGTACCAGTGCTGACAAGTTTTCCCACATGTGAACTACCAGACTTGCAGTAAATGCAAGCATCCATTCTTCTGTGCACCCGCTCCTGTCCAAACTGCCCCAAATTAGTCATCTTTAATCTCCGACTCTGGAATCCTATCTACTGGGCTGCTTGCTCTGACAGTGCCTCTAAATGACATCATCTCCTATATCCAGGGTTTCTCTTAGCTGAGCTGGCACCCCCGATTTCATCTCGACAAGATCAAAGCAGGGCTAGGAAGGTTTAAGCCTTTTCTCTTTCAAATCAGCTTTAAATGATGTCTGCTGGTAGATTTGCATTAGAATTAAGGAAAAGCTCAAAAGCTTTCTGTTTTAAGAAGAATATACAAGTTATTTGTGTCATTTGTAATGGGACTCAGTGCATACCAGAGGGTAAATGATGTTTCCTTTCACTAAGACGTTTGCTCAGCTTGTACTTCTCCTGAAGGAGAACCTGGTGACACACAGCCAGGCAGTCAAGCAGAACCTTACTGCTCTTGAGCAGCTCTGACCTACATAACAGAAGGAAAAACATTAGTTGCCTTGTCAAGAGAACGACGACGAGCATTGACATCATTTTATGGTCTGCTAATCCACTGGCAATAGTTAAGTGGGGAAACATCTCGGTATATTCTCGTGGCACAGAGCAAGCCTTCAGGAGAACGACATTGCCAGTGTAACTGCAGAGACTGGGCACAAGTATCTACTGCCACGTGTGATGCTCCCTCCTATCGAGCATCTTTGCTTGAGATGTTCTGCTCCCAATACACCCTCTACTTCTTTCATGTGCTAACATTTTGGGAGGAGGTGGCAATTCCAGACCAATTTGCATGGCAGTACCATCCAAGTAACTTAGTCCATGACTACCATTAAACTGGGGTTTTTAATACTACCAGGATGAACCTGCACCTCACTTGACTCACCAGCTGTATTTAACTTACACTTCAACATTTCTTTTGCCTTCAGAGGTGTTCTAAAAAGGCAAAGAAAATCACAACTGCTTTTTGTGGTAAATCCTGAAAGTTTAAAGGTGGAGGATGAATGCAAAGCAGTCACAGACCTGATGCTTAAAGGAGATGTTTCCAGAGCTCAGAAGAAAACAGCAGCTGGGTAGAAGAGCTGTCTGGGTTACAATAGGGTGTCAGACAAGCAAGTCACAGGCTGTAGTCTGAAGATAAAGAAAAGGCATTCAAAACCAACAAGAAATTATACTTCTCTCCAAGGTTGCTACAATTTATGACAGAAGAATTCAAGACCTATTTTTTTCCCCAAGCTAGAACCACCCTCTATTACTTTCCTGCCTGTTAATTTCACAGACTTAGAAGCACCTTTCCATTCAAAATATCTTGAGAGCCTGTGTTTAAGATATATCAGCTGAAACTCAGATTTGATCCTGAGAAACACGGCTGGAAAGAACCAAAGGTAAGAGCACATAAGAACAAAAAGCAGATTGAGAAAATTTGATCAGGTATTAATATTAAACAAACAAAAAATCCCCATACAAAAGCCTCCAAGACCCAGAACATGAAGGTCAGCAGTCTACAATATTGTCTCTGTTGATCTTAAACCTCCTTTCTCTTCAAAACAGAGAAAGTAATGCTCTAGAACTGGGTTTATCATCAAGTATTGCCATACTCTCACTGGTAACCTGCTGCTGTGCTTGTGGTTCGCATTTTTTTTCTCTCCTTAGATGTTCATTTGTTGTTATAAACAAAGCAGCGTCTTCATATGCAAATATTTTTAAAGCACGCAAAGGTAAGGAGGTGGAAAACCCCATAAATATTCATCATTCTTAATGAAACAGAGATTTGCCTTCGACTAAGCATGCTGAAATAAATCAAATATGATAATCATATGAATTACAGCTAATAAGGTTTAAATCTTGTTCAACTTCCATGGCTTTACAAATCTTGTCTCTACCTTTGAGACAGGGAGGGAAGAGAGGGAGAAAAGGGAGGTGGGGAATCACTCTTGAGGCTCTTGCTGTGAGGATAACTATTAAATACAAGCTACATAAACACATGTGAAAGCTTATTCCAGTTTTAATGCTTCCAGTAATATACAGCTTTAATTACTATCCTGTGGAAAAGAGATTTTCAGTGATATGTTGACTTCCATTTAAGCTTTTTTAATAAAGTAAATTGCATTCTGCTTTGGGGGGGACTTTTCATTCGGCTTGATAAGCACCAAAATCAATGATGGGGAAAGTATCTCGTGGGAGCTGGAAGAGATCAGGTGAGTGCATAGGTGTCCCCGAGTGTAACCCGTGCTGGTGGGCACCAGGTGCTGTACCAGGGACTGGAGCAGCATCCGGGCACCAGGAACAGCAGTGGGGGTCAGCAAGCTGAGGAGCAAGCAGTGTTGAGCAACCAGGAGAGATTTTACTGCACTTTAAGAGTGCAGCAGCATAATTTCCACAGCCTGTGAAGTTTTGGGGTTTGTTGGCTTGTGGCTTGGGTTTCTTTGGGATTTTGGGGGTTTGGTTTTTTTGGGGTTTGTTTGTTTGGTGGGGTTTGTTTGTTTGCTTGTTTTTTTCCTTGGTGATGGCTGCATTTCCTAGATAACTGTTTCAGGGACTAGTACTTTTCCAAAAGATAAACTGTGGCTTTCAAATGGAAGATCTGCATTTAGAATTTCACTGGCTGTTACCAGTGCAAGATTAGGGGTGCTGAGGCTGTAGAAAGCTTGGGAGGTTACACCTGTTTCATGGCTGCTCCTCAGGCCTAACTGGATTTAAAACCTAGACATGCAAGAAGCTTTCCACAAGAATAATAGCTCTGCAGCTCTCAAGACTTTTTATTATTATTTAAAATCTTTTTTTACCACTTTGTTCGAGGAACGCTGCATTTATTTCGCCCTCTCTTCACTTGGTCCACCCATCTTCCACTCACCCTGTAACAGGATAAAGGAGGCAACTGCTTTTCTTTAGCAATATCTGGGCCATTCTATGGTGCATTGACACCACAGCAACACTCGCATTTGACTCAGAGCATCCAGAAGTTCAGTGTGACCACAGAGTGCCACCAACTCGGGGAGCTTGGGCCACGAGGCCATCTGGGCTACTGGAGAATACAACTATTCAACTAGGTGGATGCACCTCAGCCAAGTGGGGATTTCTGTCTCCTCAGCAAATACTTGGAAAATGATTCAGTGGACGGCAACTTTTTTTAGCTCTATAAAATATAGATATGTATTTGTTTATGTATCTGTACTTATGTACAGCCAGAAAGATCAGAGTCCTTCCAAGGTGTGAACTACATGGCCACACAGAAAGAAGCAACTCATCTTTTGCAGGTCTCTCAGCCATCCCAGGCACATCTGAGCAATTATCAGAGCGGCACAACCTCAAAAGCTGAGAGGAAAATCTGCTCTACTCCCCTGACCAGCTTCTTTATCTGGATCAACGTGAACTCCTGCGTTTTCTCACCGCTTTTTGCGCCGTCACCATTCGGTGCACTCCTCCTTTATCAGCTCCTCTTCTGCATCTACGCTTTGCTCAGAGAGGACTCAGCTGCTGAGTCACAGAAAAAGCAGCTCACAGCTCAACACTTCCAAATTTTCCAGACCAAGCAGCAAGAGCATTAGAGCATCTTGGAGAGGACAAGCTTGGCTTTAGGAGTTCCCAAAAGCACCCCAGAGAAAAAGCCAAGCATAGAATAAGTCAAGACACGGCAAAAAAACCTCAATTCCCTCAGTCCTTCACGGCACTTGAGAGATGGATTCTTTCCAAAAAACCCCAAAACAACCAACGACCAAAAACCAAACCAAAAATTACAGCACAGGAAGCAACAAGGAAACAGATTTGCGCAACAGGATTTCCTGCCGGGAGGCTTCTGTGGCAGCCACTGAACCTGAGTAATTTGATGGCTCTCCTCCTTACAGGAGTATGGACTGTGAGGGTTCTAGCATTTATTAAACTGTCCCCAGGGGCTTTCATTTTCCCTTCCTGAGCAAGCAGTTGCTGCTTTGTAAATATCTTTCTCATATCCAGGAAATTCACCGCATACTTCAAAAGCCACGCGCGTAGCTGCAGAAAGAGGAAGGAGTTGGGCATTTATTTTTATTTTAATTGCTTTTAGGAAAGTAAGTCATTCCTGTAGGTTGGGTTTTTTTTTTTTTACAAACAGCAGCACACAACACCCAGCCTAAGATCCATCTCTCTGGATCTCCCCACTAAAGCTCAGGGCAATTTTCTTTCAGCTATTCTCCCAGCTGAAAGCTTAACGGAATTTGTCTAGAAAAAGCTATTATGTCTTCCTCCAAAACCTCACTTTTGCTTTCCCAGACTGTGCCACAAATTCAGCTTTAAGCTGTTGTGTTGAATAGCAGGAGAAATCCATTGCTAGCTTTAAAACTTATATTTTGATTTAAATCAGCTCAGCTTATAGCAAGAGAAGCTTATAGAAAATAACCTGTTTGCTAGGTTTAGCTGCCAAATACACGGCCCAGGAAGGAAATTCTCTCTTGAAGAGTCAGGCATGGCAACCTTGTGCTATCTTCCATAAACTTTGCTAAGTAACATAGCTTCCAAAAAATAGAATTCTCCACCAGCTTCCATCCTGCAGCACCCAGCCTCTCAGGTAAGACATTAACAGACATCAAAATTGTAATTACAACTCACTTTCTTCCAGCCCTTGATTAGCACTGGTCTGTCTCTAGTTCATGAAAGAAAAAGGCACAACAAAAGAAGGAAAAATCCTCCCCAGGCCTGGGCTTTCCTATTTATACTCTAGTCCTCCCAAATTAACACCTCCTCAATGGGTGCACCTGCAAAAGGTACAATTATTTCTCTCGTTCCCTCCCCCCCACTTCTTTTATCTCACAGCTATTAAATCTCTCATTCTATACATCCAGTTTTCTGGCTCTAGAAGCAACATCATCTCCCCTTGCAGCAGTATTGAAATACTACTTGGTTCAGAGTAAAAGCAAACGAGTGAAATAAACAACAACAACAACAGATAATTGATGAGAACTTGAATGTTGATAAAGATTCTACAAGGAAAAGTAAATAACTAGACCCAGGGAAAAGCATAAACAAAAATAAGGTGCATAGGTAAAATGCAATAATGAAATTGAGGAGTTCACCTGCCAGTTTATGCAGATGTGTGTTCAGAGAATGAAACCGAAGGCTCACCCGAGTGATTTTTAGCATTTTCTCTCAAGAATTGAGGATGGGATGAGTGATGAGGAAGGTATGTTCCAATCATGGCTCTGACAAGCTCTTCCGTGCCCAGCTCCGCGGGGGCTCCACGGGGTCTGGTGGGCACTGGCACCTTGTGGAGCTTCTGCCAGCACTTGTTCCCATCCCACACAGTTCACCACTACAGCCATCGTGAGAGCTGGCAACCCAGCTCTAAACCAGTTTTCTCCTCCTCTCCTACCATGGTATTCCCTCCCCATCACCCGGGGGCACAGGAGGGCTGGGCAGTGGGTGTTTATCCCGGGCTGGAAAGCCAGCAGGTAATGTGCATCCTGGTAGGCACAGCACGGAGCAGAGGAACCAGCAGTTTCCAGACACCCACTCAGGGCTGTAAAATCCGTGCTGTACAGCACCAGGCTATGGCACTTGTGATCTGCTTGCTGGAGGCAGCCACGCTCAGCACAATATCTGTAGGGCAGTAGTAGCTGAAAAGTGCCTCAGCACCCAGTCAGCAGCGTAGGTTTAAAGAGCTCACTTTGGACCGGCCACATCTTGTTATAAACAAAAAAGCAGAAGGAAATGAGTTGTACTTTTTGTTTCCTGGGGGTGCTTGCTTTGGGGAGGTGGGCACAGCAGCCAGATCTCTGAATCGAAGCGCTCTGCACACAAAGGCATTTCTTAAACAAAAGATGCTTGGAGCCTGTGGTGGTTGAGCTCTCAGCTTATGCAGAGAGGAGCTTTTCTTTCCCTTTCTCTTTCACTGTAAATGCTACAGGGACAGACATATAAATGTATAAATAATACAGGGACACACCAAGACTTTCTTGGGGGCTTGGAGCTCACCACCTGTGAGCACCACAGTGACAGAAATAAAAGCTACTGCACTCTCTGTCACCAGTAATAAGCCTAAGTAGGATGTTCCACAGTTTAAAGATAAACCATGGAGATGACCTAAAGGGACTCAGTTTGTAAGTGGTGCAGCACCATCTATCCCACCAACTGGCCAGCAAGATTTTATTTTTCTCACCTCACCATCTGCTTTCCAAGACAATAATTCTCCCATCAGCTCACTTTGTGATTGCACTACACTGGAAACACGGGAGAAGTAGGTATTGGGTGAGGCTCTATGTCATTGGAACCATCTCAAGCCCATTTACAATAAACACGAACGATGCACAGCAATAAAAAGTATATAGCAAAAGATCTCTTTTGTGGTAGGATTCTCAATTACAGAAAATAGCATCAAAAAGCAAGAAATGGAAAGAAAAATCTTCCTTATGTCTGAGAAGCCCCGAGATTCCCTTTGGTGATGCCAGCCCTGTCAGTATTTAACTTTCCATCTGCAAGGAGAGTGCAATGAAGTTAATAGGAAGAGTCATTCATGTATCAGTCTGCATCTGGGTATTAATTTGAAAGGCACCAGTGCTCTGCACTGGGCTGAGTGTGTCATTTTGAGAGTGTGGTCAACAAGGACCATGGCAGGGTGATGTAAGCAGAGCAAGAGCAGCATTTGTCCACGTGGACGTGGACTGGAGGCAAGAGAGCTGCCCCAGGAGACCCCCAGGCTCCTCAAGTGTCAGTCTGCTTGTTCTTCTGAACACTGGATCCCCCACGAGGGTGAGCACACTGGGGAACTTGAGTGGCCCAGGGGGTTTTGCCTCACTTGAGGACCTGGTGAGTTATCCCCTGGTTTCATCCTCTCCAGTCACACGCTTACAAAACACTTACCCAGGGACTGTGTGATCACATCCGTGGGGTAAGAGAAGTCAGGCTGCTGGCTCATCTCTGGGGGTGGGCAGAGCAAGACAGAGGAACAGTTTAGGGTCACGCTTGTCCTTGGGGATTACTGAGAAGAGGGAAGGTCTGTCATTCAATCCTCAGGTTGGTGGAGTCCTGCAGGGGGAAGAAAGCAAAAGGGATCAGCTCAGAATGTGCTGTTTGTAACCTCAGCAGGTCCATAGCAGGAGAGAGCTGTCAGAGTGTGAGCACCTACCACAGACACCACCGAGCCCCCTGTCCCTCATCACCACCACCACCAGATCCTCTGGGGGAACCACAAGCTGGAATTTG
>VWZY01010808.1:358517-370524 GCA_013399075.1 Chloroceryle aenea
GAGAGTGGTGAGGCCTTGGAACAGGCTGCCCAGGGAGGGGGTGGAATCACCACCCCTGGAGGGGTTCACAAAACCTCCAGATGTGGCACCTCAGGACGTGGTTGAGTGGCCCTGATAGTATTTAATAGACAGCTGGATGTGATGATCTTGAAGTTCATTTCCAACCTTAATGATTCTGTCATCCTGTCAACACCACATGGAGGGGGTAATTCTCCCTCTGCCATCTCTTCTGTGCCACTTACCCTCTCAGCTGGATGAGGCTCTGACCTCACTCTGCTTTAGTGCACAGTTTTCTACACACTGTCTTTCTCACTGTCTAATTAGTTTAAAAAAAAAAAACAAAACCAAGGGAAAAAATAAAAATAAACCAAGAAAAAAAAATCACACCAAAGGAGTATTTGCAAACCCTATAAACTGCACTGAAAGGGTTAATGCCTTCCCCTCTCCAGTGGTGCCATCCAGGCCCCAGGGAATCCGGCTGGATGCCTTTATCAAC
Source organism: Chloroceryle aenea (assembly GCA_013399075.1). Classification (NCBI taxonomy): domain Eukaryota; kingdom Metazoa; phylum Chordata; class Aves; order Coraciiformes; family Cerylidae; genus Chloroceryle; species Chloroceryle aenea. The sequence goes on from VWZY01010808.1 coordinate 359,014, forward strand.
CCATTCCAAGAGCTCTCTCAAGCCAGCAGAGCCCAGTCTCCTTCCTCAGAAGGCCTGGCTAGCCTCTGAGAGGAAAGTTAATTGCATTTTAAACACACTTAGCAGCAGCCCCCCTGAGCTGGAGAGATGTGGCTGGAAGCCCATTGCTTGATGGATGAGCTGGATCAGAGAGAGATTCCTACATCTGGGCAAATTACTTCTTCCTCCCACCCCTCTTTTTTTCCCCCCCTTTNTTTTTCCCCCCCTTTTTTTTTTCTTTCCCATGCTGAGCTGCTCCCAGCCTCTCTCAATTTGTTGCCAAAGCAACCGTGCCAGTGAGATGCAGGAGACTCAAGGTGGTGTAGGCAGCCTACCAGGTCAGACAGAAAAAAACCCCAAAACATTTTAGAGGGGGAATTAGAAAAGGTTCAGTGGTCTGTGAACGAGGTTCAACTGAGCTGCCTGCCTCAGTCTGGACCCTGCTGGATCCTGAACAGTGACACTACCCAGTGATAGCAAGGTTTTGGAGACAGAACCCAAGCCTCTTCCATAGCAGGGACACTCCTGGGTGTTTGGAGAGCCCCAGTTAACTCTTCCCAGAGCATCTGGCAAGTACAGCTCTGACCCAGCCTGCCAGCTGTCCTATGGGCAGGGACTTCAAAGCTTGGGACAAAGAGCAACGGGTGCAAGCTGGAGCACAGGAGGTTCCATGGAAACATCAGGAGAAACTTTTTCATGGTGAGGGTGACAGAGCCTGGCCCAGGCTGCCCAGGGAGGCTGTGGGGTCTCCTGCTCTGGAGACTTTCCAACCCCACCTGGATGTGTTCCTGTGTGACCTGCTATAGGTGATCCTGCGCTGGCAGGGGGCTTGGACTGGATGATCTTTCCAGGTCTTTTCCAACCCTGAACATTCTGTATTCTGTGAGCAGAACTCACTAGATGGAAATGCAGACTGGCTGTGTAGTTGAGGTCCCAGCCAGCGCTCCGATGACAATTCCCTGCCTCCGAGAGGAGCTGGCACACAAAGTGTTCCTGCCATTCACGCCAGCAGCTGGACACCAAGAGCCTTTGTGCAGCACAGAAGGCAGCAGATGAAACTGTCTTTTGCTGCTTGGCCTGAGGCTCAAAAGCTCCCTTCTTTCCACAGCTCAGTCCCCACATCCCAACCCCATTACAGACCCACAAAGGCTCAGTTCACAGACCTAACCCCCCCACACCTCCCCAAGGCCTTTGAGCACTTCAGGGATGAAAAGCAGAGAGATAATCAGGGTCATTTATCCCCCTAACCCTCAAGGTCATGCTAAACATGAGGGCACTGACCAACCCCCATTTCCTTCCCACTGCCTTCTCCTAAAGCTTGCGTCACCTCTGAGCTTCCAAACTGGGCAGCAGAACTGGGCTGCACAGAGCAGCATCCACTAAACTGCACCCTCGATGTGCTGGCTGGGAAAATAAAGCACAAAGGAGATATCCAAAGTTCTCATCTGCCCTGTGCTGGAGGGCATGGCTACTTCTGCCTAACAGAAGCTCTCACACAGAGATGCAGCACTGTTTAGTAGCAGATGGCAGCTTTTTAAGCAGCTTCTGAGCTGTCAGACAAGTGAGAGTTGCCCAATTCCAAGCTAAGCTTCTTTCCACTATCAGCACAACTCCTTAGCTCCATACCCAGGAGGGTTTCTTAATCCAAATATTCCAACTTGTGGAGCTGTGTCCATACTGCAGGGGCCACAAGCAGAGCTGCAGTCTGCTCCTCACAACAGAGCGCAGTCAGGAAGGAGAGGACTTGTGGAAAAGCCAAACAGACCCTTTTTTTGTCACTGAAGGCAAAAGAACCCTTTTAGATGTCAGAAACACCTTCGTCTGTTGCGTTCTCAGAAGTCTTTAGGTATGTGCTTTTCCTGCCTGTCAGACAGAGAAAGCTTAGAACTTCAGAGCATGGAAGATGCCTCTGATAGATGATGAAAAAAAAAGCAACCCAAAAAACACCAGAGACTTTGGAAAAAAACCAAGAATATTCTTCCACAGGGCTTAGAAACCTTGCTGAATGTTTGCTTCCAACTGAATGAGGGGTTGGGCTCAGAGAAAACTCACTACCCGTGAACACGAGGTGGGAAAAAATAAGTCCAGCTAGGTATAGGAATGCTCAATGGAAGTGTTAACAGGGAAACTGCTCTGGGACACTGGAGCTCTAGGGAGAGCTGGTTACCCAGGAGCACTTTACACTGTATCCCACCAAGGAGGATCAGAGCTGCTCCCAGAAAACGTGACCCAGTTACCCAATTAACAGGGGCTCTGACGGATGGTTCTCGACTGTCTTGGCATTTGTGGCCACAGGCCAAGCACTGCTTAGGCCAAATTTCAACATGCCTTCGCCTGTTGTTCAAGCTGTTTACCCAGGTCTCTCTCTTCAGAAGGGATTCTAAATGCTCTGGTCTTCTGAGAACGTGCTCTGGCAGATCCAAGCAAGTAGCTTGGGCTGGAAACATGGGGCATTGCCTGTGTGGCCTCCTGTCCTTCCCTCCCAGCAGCCCCCCCTTTCAAAAGGAGACCTGTTTTGTTAGGAAGCCACAGTTAACACTGGGAAGGCTCGACACCACCAGCAAACCCAGTGGCAGGTCCTTGTAGGAAATGAGATGTGACAGAGTGCACAAGAGAGGCAAGGAAGCTTTTCTAACAGCCACTCACGAGAACTGCAATGTGCAAATGAACTCCACTAGCATCCTCTCAAACTCCCCTAGCCAGCAGGCTCTGCTCCCACCAGCCAGAGCAGCTTCCACAGCTCCCCTGCAAGCCCAGCTCCAGTTTGCAGCCCCTGCCAGGCTCAGAAGCTGAGGTGTCCATCTAAAGAGCCCCATACAAACCAAGACAGCTCACCTACTACAGCCTTACTCAAAGCAACTCTCCATCACCATGCCACTTCAGCTGAAGCTGTCAGACCACTTTGCTCCCTGTTGCTGTGCTCCAGGTACCTGCTGAAGTGCCCAGGGAAGAGCAGCCAACAAACCCACATTCAATACCTGGCACTAAGGTGCCACCAGCACACCAAACAAAGACTTCTCAGGAGCACAGCCCTCTTGGCACTGGCCTAGGGCAGGGGAAACAAGCTCTTGGACTTATCTGCAGAGACATCCCAGGAAGGAGCTGTTTCAGAAGAGGAAGGGCTGATGGAAGGAGCCAGGAGTGGCTGGTTACAGCTGCCAGCGGTTTGGACTCAGAGCTGAGGATTTTCTGAAGAGTTTTTACTATTATTTTAAGACCAGGACAAACATCATCTGTTCCTTAACCATACCGCGTCCTCTCCACGTGGCTTGCCTCTTTGTCTTAAGAGCTGAAAACCCAAAGTCCTGTGAAGACTTGCTGTCATGGTAGAAGAGCACGCACAGAGGGAAAGAAAGAAAGGGAAGAGTTTCGTGGAAACCTTCTCATGACTTCTCCAATATGATTTCCTAGCCTCTCTTCAGGGACGCATCCCTGGATACGCGCCAGCGCGCGGCCACTTGGTGTGTGGTCTGGTCAGCCCAAACTCCATCGCCTGCTTTCTTTTCAGCCCACATCCTCTCTGTAATTAAAAGGAGCTGCGTTTCCCCTCACTGGTTTTCAAAAACCCTTGAAGAAGCTGAAGGGTGGGTTGAAAGAAGGAGGAAGAGGTTTTGATTGTTTCCCTAAAGGTACTTTCTCCTACTGACACCTCTATTTCAGGCACTTTTGCAAAGAGATCTGTGTTACTCCCTTTAAAAACCTTTTCTTTCTCAGAAAGTAAGAATATTTATCGACCCATTCAGTTTAGAGATAAAAAAAAAACCCCAACACAATCCCCTGTCTGGATACAATTCTAGGTGAGAATAACACCACATTGTTCCATCTGTGTGTGTGTGCAACGGAACAGGGAAAGGGAGAAAAACAGAGAGAGGAGACAGCCGCCCAAGTTTTCAGCTTTTACAACACATAAATCTACTCAGTCCCTACTCTCTCATTTCCAAGAACATTTATGCACACGTCTGGGGCCATCAGCAGTGGGAAAAGAACATATTGCTCTGAGTAAAACTGGTCCCTGCTCATTGCAGGGGGTTGGACTAGATGACCTCCAGAGGTCCCTTCCAACCCCATACATTCTGTGATTCATTCCAGGATTCTCCCTGACCAGTGACCACATCCAAGCACACTTTCCATAACCAAGACTCTAGGACAAGCCTGGCCTCAAGCCATGGCATAGATGAGCCAGGAAGGAGAAAGGACTTGCAGGTAAAAATAGCCAAAGAAAAATCTCTTCCCTTCTTCAATTCCCTCCCATCTTCAGTTTGTGATGCCTGAAAACTCAGCACGTTGCCCCTGATGAAGCTCGTGTGTCACGTTCAATGTGCTTTCCTGGAAACATGGTATGTGTCACAGCTTTGGTTTACTCAGAACTGTGCCAGTTGGTCAGACTTTCCACTGAGTTACACTCCCTCGGTGGGTTGTGGTGGTGTTGTTCCATACCACAATATCAAGGCATGCTGTATGGCTCTGCTCTTAACCTGCAACTCGTTACCACAGGGCACTCTTCATGCACTGGAGGCGTTCATTGGCTCAACCTTATGGCCAAAACAATCTGGATATTAAACATTGACTTCAACACAATCATAGAATCGTAGGACATGAGGCTGAAAATGATCTCAGGGATCATCTGGTCTGACCTTTCCTGGCAAAAGTATGGTCTAGATGTCATGGCCCAGCACCCCATCCAGCTGAATCCTAAAGTGATCCAAACTCCCTCTGACAATCCACTGCTCCCTTCCTGCCCCCTCTCTGTCCTCTGCCCCAGAGGAGGTAGAAAGGGCTTTCAGGGCAGCTCTGCTGCTAGCTGGGTAACTGCACACCAGGACACTGCTGCACAGCCACAACCTGCAGCTGCTTGCACACTGCCTGGCTAAGCAGGAGCTGTCAGGACTTCATGATCAGACAACACCCTGACTCCCACAAGTACGTGAAGAGAGACATTAAACTCCCCTGGAGATAACCCCCCTGTTCTACACGTATCCCCTTGCTGTCATAGCTTGCTCAAGGCAGCTTTCTCTGAGGTTCTTTTCCATTCTAATTAGAAGCACTTCCTGCCTCTCTCATTAGCTCACAGCCACCTCTGATTGCAAGATTACTGGGGAGCTAGCAAAGTCATGTCCAAACGCTCCCCACCCAGCCAAAGCACGGGAAAAAAATGGACTTTTCCCCTTCTGCTGTGTTGCTCTGTCCATTCTGTCCTCTGCACAAAGCTTCTCTAAACACAGCATTGGTCAGAGGATTTATAAACTCACTGCAGTTTCCTAAACAAAATGAGGGTTGTTTAAGTTAAACAGGAGCCACCAGGAAAAAAAAAGAAAGACATTTGTGTTCCAAGTGCCTGGAGAAACCTTTGCTGAGCTATTTCTCTGCAAGGCACCAGCTGGGTGATGCTCGTGGAAGGTTCATGCTGGTCAGCAAAGGAGATGCTCCTGGGATCCCTTACAGGCACAGAAAACAAGCCTCTCTCAAAAGCAGCTTCGTTAAATTCCTTTGAAATTGGAGTGAGATGACTCACCCCTGCTGGGATTGGATATAATCTCCCCAGAAAATAAGTGGGTTTAACAACTTCCCTCTTCTAGTAACAATGGCTCTGGAAACACACGCCACAAGCAGAGCCGACGCTGGCAGGACGGGGCATGTGTGGAGTTCAGTGACCCTTTTACTTCCTCTGTGCAGCATCTCTCTCCTTGCAGTGTGCTGAAGAGCTGAAACAGCCCCTTCTTCCACTCCTCAGCTGCTGCTGTCCCCTTACCTGACAGAGAGAGTGAAATCTCCGGGGTTGCTCTTACTGGGTCGTGCCAGGAAGCTGCCATGGACACCCCTGGTCAGAAGCAGCTTCTCTGCCTCAATGCCGCTGATGTTGGGATGAAACCACCTGCAAAGTGCAAATGGGAGATGAAAATTAGCCTAAGCCTGGCCCACTGAGCCTGCCCCACCTGCCTTCCCTGCTGCCCGAGGGGCAGACACAGAGCCCCTGTCCCATCCAGCAGCTCACCCACCTTGCTCCCCACCACGCCACAGTAACAGCTTTCACTCAGAAAACCCTTCCATCCAGATGTTACCATGGAGAAGGTCTCAGACAGCCATTAAGAGAGGTCTCTTTCCCAAAAGGCTTTGTCTTCCTCTCCCTCAGATCAGGCAAAGGCAAGAAGGGCACTTAACACATTTCTTTTAAGAGTTTCCCAGCTCAGAAAAATGACAGGAAAAAAAAAGAAAGAAAACAAACCAGAAAAAGCTCCAATATCAAAGGCACTAAACCTCTTGTTCTCCCCAGCAAGAACACAAGCCTCAGGCCTTCGGTCTCCTCCATTTAAAGCTTGCAACAAAGAGAGGCTGCACAGAGCTGGAGGAGAGAGGCTTTCCTTGGAGACTGGCTGGGAAGGAAAGGCACGCTCTGGTCTGCAACACCCTGCAGCAGCAGTGAGCCCTTGTGCTGGGTTTCTTAAGCACTGCTGCAAACACAATGAAAGGCAAGTGCATGTTTCTGGATCTCCCTCTTTGCCCAGCCCACAGGAGGTAACATCTGCTCCAGCCTCAGCTAAAGCAGCTTTGACTCTTCAACTTAAGGGGAAGCAGCTGCTTTTCAGCTTGAATTAGGCACGGCTCAAGCTGTGGTGCCACAGCCACCTTTCCCCAGGAGCACAGCAGAAAACAACCCCAACTCCACGACCATCCTAGGATTCTATGACTGCTGTGTCCAGAGTGAAGTTCTCCACCCAGGACCAGAGCATGGCCAGGGAAGCACCAGCAAAGGGGCTCTGCACACTGCTGGAAAGCAACCAGTGTACCAGGGCATCCTAGACCAGGGCAAGAGAGACAGCTCACGCTAAGGGGAAAATGTTTCATCACATCGTGTGCTACTTCAGTGTAATCTTCCTATTTTCAGTGTCATCAAACCATCCACTGACCTCATTTCTGATGCTATCAGTCTCGATCGAGTCTCTTTTTTTTGATGGAATCTCAAGAGCTGGTGTTTCCCCAGGCTTTAATGTGTGCTAACTACGCCTACCCAGCCAACGGTTCCTGGTGTGGCACCAGTTTTATGCCTCAACTTTTCAGAAGCCACTGAAATCGCACTTTCTAAATGCCAGGCTCTTTTGAGTAACCTCAAAAGTCACACCAAGAGCAGCCTGAACGGAGAGTCACTCCGGTCTGAAAGTCTTGCTCACTTTTACATTGTACTCTCGGGAGGTGTTTCTGCCATGGGACCGCTGTAATATTTTGCACGAGCAAAGAGGAGGAGATGAGCCACTGCACCATAACCAAGCTGGTTTCTCGAACATTTCTGGGCAGCAGCAACTGCAAGAGAACAGGCTGCACACTCAAAACTCCCTTCAGGGTAAAGGACAACGTTGTAAGAGCTCTTGTGTAGCCTGCGTAGCCTGAGGCACCACTCAGAACCAAACAACTCCAAACAACAACACTAAATTATCCAGGCCAAGTGAAATGGGGGTTCTCATCTCTGGGAATATTTAGTAAGCAGTTTTTTGGTGGTTGTTGTATACAGCTGTTTGGGGATCAGAGGAGTTAATGCCCTGTCCCCCCACCAAGGGCTTGCATCTCGCCGAGCGCCTGCGTTGGGAAATCCACCCAAAGGCTAAGCCTACAGACACAAGTACACACACTCATTCGAGTGTGTTTGTCTCCCAGATACACAGAGAAAAGGTCAAGAAATGTCACCATCTCCTCCACAAGTTGGGATTTCCTCCCTCCCACCACAAGCCAAACAGTTTTGATTAAAGATCCTTGAATTCTGGAGGAGGAGAGGGCTGTTAGGGAAGGGCCATGGAAACAGATGGTAAACAGGAATCCCAGCCTTTCCAAGCCTTGTGTTCCTGACATCACAAGAGTGAAACCCTTTCATAAATCCACTTTCTGGAGGGCCCCCCACTTAACTGTGCCACGAAACTGCTACTGGCAGAGGAACGAACGCCTTTAATGGAGCTTAATGGAGCTCGGGGACGACGCAAGGCTGCCCAGAGCCACACAAAACCTTCCCACTGAACGCCTAATGGCACTAAAACCAGCACGAGATTGCCAGCCAGAGCACGGCAGGAAAACCCTCCGGAAACATCTCCGGTCAAACAGCGGGATGAGAGCTCTTGGAGGCACATCCCCACAGCCCCGAGCGCGCACCCATTCCGAGTGGGTCCCGTGGTGATGCTCCTCAAAGGTTGGCAATGGGAGCCACACAGCCCCACACCTCCCCTCGAGGATCCCATGGAAATACTCGTTGGGCTGCAATGTCCTGCTGCAGCTGGAGCCAGTCCTGGGCGATGCTGAGAAGTTCGTGTGGGTTGTCAGTGTCAGGAAGGGGGAGGAGGTGCTGGGGCTGTAAATCTTCCAGCATCCGAAGCACTGGGTGCCCACAAGATAAAAATAAAGCAGCAGGTACTAAAGGACCTTCTGTCTGACTGCCCTCCATGGAGAGGGATGAGTGCTTGGGAAGGGAGGACCATATCCCTCTCCTTTTCCAGCACAGCAGCTGCTGACCACAGCTACAGAATCAATTTGCATCAATCCCCTTTTTGTATCAATCAGCATCTTTTTCTCAATGAAATCCAGAGAGGGAATAGCTCAAGAGTGGGACAGACTGTAGAACCAGAGACAGGGATGGAGTCTCTTGGGAGTAAATCTGGGACTCTGTCAACTTTGATGTTGTCTTTGTGTCACTAAGCAGAAAACTAAATGCTAAACGCCCTTTCCCTTAATGATTCCCACCTCTTGGACAGGAACCAGTTCATACACAGACAGACTGTTGTTTAGCTTGCAAAAGGCACAAACAATGTGCTGAGGAGAAAACCTTTGCAGCCCTTACAAACAGGAGAGGGAGGAAAAGCAATTTCCAAAATCAGCAGGAAAAGAAAAGAAAAAAACCCCCAAAAACATTAAAAAAAGGGGGGAGGGGGGAAAAAGTCCATTGCAAGGTTAGGCACTTCTCCCAAGAATTTCCAGGAGAAAGAAAAGCTCCTTGCACAGCTTATCTTCAGAGGGCTGTGTATGGACACGATCCTGTTGCTGGGCACTACCATGCCCAGGCTGCTTTCTTCAGCCAGGAAAGACACAAGAGGCCTGTGGCATCCACAGGGTATTTTCAAAGTCATGGTTAATTCCTTTGGGAATTCTGGTCCTGAAATTGAGCATCTTCTCCTTGGAGCTTTTTGTGCCTGGACCACCCAGGAATTTGCAAAACCCACGAGGTTGGAATTTGCAAAACCCACCTCTGCCACTCGCAGGGAATTCTGGCACACCTCCCTTCAGCACCCAGCTCACTCCTCACCCCTCCAAACAGCAGCCTGAAAACCCCCAGCAAAACCAGTCAAAGCTGAACTGCAGGCTCTGGCTTGTGAAGGTTGCCCCATCCTCCTCAGCATCCACCATGAGCCTGCCTGCTCTCAAGCTCTCTGCTCTTCATCCTGGGGCTGAAGGCACAAGTGCCACGTCCACCACGCAGCCCAAGGTTGTTTGTCTCCTGACCTGGAGCGAGCTGTGCCTGCAGAACCATCTGCAGAGCTGGTTTGCATTATGGTTTTTCCTGGAGTACATTTGTTGGTAAGCAAAACCAACCCACAGCAGAGCAGACAAGAAGAAAGCAGTGACCCACACATGGCACTGAACGGCACGACCTGCAAACAGCCCCACAGCTCTAGCTGGGTGTTGGAGGAGCAAACACCACGCACTTGTAGGTCAACCCTGGGCCTCCAGGGACACCTTTAGAGGAAGATCTGCAAAAAGCAAGCAAATAAAGAGGATCCAACTCCACCACAGAAGGTGTGTGGGGGGAAAACCCCACATTCTTACTGTCATAATACTATTATTATATTAATTTTGATGTCAGAAAATCACAAGCTTTCTTCTGCAGTAGGTCATTCAGGCACCAGCTCAACTGTTAGTGCTTTTTGCAGAAGGAAGTCACCCCTGAAGAGCTGCTTTAAATAAAAGTGGGGATCTAACAGCTCTCTATCTCTCTTGCCACAAGTAAACATACCCTACTCCAGGCAACGCTGCTTTCCTGCAGAGAAATGAGCTTCCCTTCCATCGTTCAATCCATCTAAAAAACAAATTTAAATTAAAAAGCCACCCGCAAGTGCCTTTCGGGATCCAGAGCTGCATAAAGACATTTATTAAAATAAACAGGGAGAAAATGAAGAGTCTTTTGCTAAGTCCTCAGCAGAGCCTGACAGAAAAATAGTGCTTGGGCTGCCAGGAGGGACCTCACGGGGCAAGAGAGGGCCAGGCTGCCCTCCCATGGCATGCCCAGAAGCAGAAAGGTCCAGCAGCCACGAGAACACCAGAAAGCCCATCCTGAGCAACCCAGGGTGACTAAGGTGCCACAGGGATGGTGGTCACCAGTGTGGCACATCCTCAGCATCACTTTCCTTCAGGGGAAAGTGCAAGATTCCTCCTCAGGTAGATGCTAGCATCCCCCCCTGCTCATGCACTGTGATAAACTTGAGCTGATGCAACATCTCCAGACCCTTCCTTATCTTTGGGGATCTTATTCCATCAATATCTGAGGGGTGGGTGTCAAGTGGAAGGGCCAGGCTCTTTTTTATAGTGCCCAGCAATAGGACAAGGAACAATGGGTATAAACTTAAGCATAGAAGGTTCCACCTCAACAGGAGGAGGAACTTCTTCAGTGTGAGGGTGACAGAGCCTGGGACAGGCTGCCCAGAGAGGTCAGTGAGAGGTTGGACTCAATGATCTCCAGAGGTCCCTTCCAACCCCCACCATTCTGTGATTCCCGAGCCTGTAGGTACCAAGAGAAGCAGTGGTGGTGGCACAGCTCCCCAGCCCCAGGTAAGACAGATACAGGAACCTCTGCCTTCCAAACAGGCCCTTGGGTGGGAGCAGCATTCCAGCAGCAGCTCTGGCATAGGAAACCTTTCTTCGTGTTAGAAATTATCAAATAATTTCTCTTTAGTTACTGAAGAGTTGTTGTTTCCATATGGTATTACTCATTTCCTCCCTCACATGAGCAGGAATGCTTTCTTCTGCTGGAATGCATCCTTGTGCCCCTGTCCTGGGATAAAACAGCACAAACCAGAACAAACAGTTGAGCAATGCAGCTACACCCTCTGAAATCTATAAAAGAAGGCACTTTTAAAAGCCTAGCTGGGAATCCTGGTATTCTGAACAGCTCCAGCAAACACCCCACAGATAAAAAGCACCATACCTGAAATGATACCTCTGAAATGATTTTGAGGCCACAGAATGTGGCATCGGGGGGGGTGGGGGGGGCAGGGAGCCAGCTTCCCAAACCACCAGCTCTTGAGAATGACTGCCTGAGCTATCAGAGGAAGCCAGCTCCCAGCCACCACTTCTGGAGCCGTGCTGGGCTCCAAGATCCTTTAACCTACAAAGCAAACACTAAACCTCCTATGTGAGGTCCCAAAGTTATTCCAGACCACCACCTTTTCTTTTTCCCCCTTCTCTGAGACAGCTCAAAGAAGGTACAAGGTGAGTCCTGCACAGAAGACAAAACCACCAAGGGAA
>VWZY01010812.1:0-14554 GCA_013399075.1 Chloroceryle aenea
GAGATATACACTGTCTTAAAAATGAGAAAATTAGGAAGATGAAGATTAAAACTTATTTTCTTAATGTCCAGCAACATCTTGAACTATAGTCAGAAGAGAAAAATAGTTAAATTAATAAGAACTGCCAAAAGCCAATGGCTCTACATTGCTTTTCATTCTTCTAACTCCTTTATTTAATAAATGCCCTGCTCTGAACAGAGTTTAATATAAAGATCAGGACAGAGATGAACATTTTGTTCAATATTCATTGTTTCACCCGATATAAAATGGAAGCTGAAAGCACTTTGTTAAATCGACTGAAAATTTGAATAGTTGTGTAATTTCACTATGCCTTCTATAAGTACCTCTTGAACATTAATCTGAAAAGCTGTTTTGTAGCTGCCAAAAGCACTGTCTCCTCAGGGATACTTGCAAACTTTCCAGTTTGATAATATAGTAGAGTAACTGTTATCCTCTCTTCTTCATTTCATTATCAATTCATTTCATTTCATTATTTCCAGTAATTTATGGTTTTAGAGGTAAAATACTGTCACACCTGGTTGGACCCTGCAGCATGTATTGCATGGAGGCAAGAGAGGAAGGACCACAAGGGAGTACTGATCATGCATGAAGAAAATGTTTACACAAGTTCTAGGTTTGCAATGACTGTGTAGAGAAATGCCTGGAGGTCAAAAGGTAAAAATACATTGAAAGATAGGAAAAGATAAGGTTGCTGAGACAGAATGACACCACATACTTTCCATTGATAGTACTACAGATGGAATTTAGGGTTTCATTCATGTAACATCTAAATCTAGTTACTCCAACATTGTTAGGATGATCAGTACACTCTTACCTTTGACTCCCTTTGTTAAAACATCTTTCTGTGGTGCAGTCGAAAGTTGAACTTCCAATCTGGAAAATATTCCATGTAAAAGGGCTTGCCCTAAAAGGGCACTATGTTTTGAATTATCTTATTTCTTTTAAATAATCATAGTTCAGGTGTCACTAGGATATTGGTATCTTTCTGTAGATTCCTTAAATTGTATTTGTTTTTCTATATGTACAGAGGGCTGGTAGTAGCTCATGCAATTAAGGTTAAGAGATATAAGAAGATGCCTGCTGTGTCAAATCTCCATTATAAATTAGTGCATACAAATATCTTTTTAATCCCAAAAGAACTAGTCCAACGGTACATTCTTGACAAAAACACCTGCTATGCCATTAAGTATTTGATTGGCAGTTACTGAAATTTGTTTCTGGATTTTTCATAATATAATCTTTGGGGTGAGCAAAGAAGGCAGTGAAAAGTAGACTCTACTCTCCCACTAATATTGATATTCCAGAAATAACAAATTCTCAGTTAAAATATTTGTTGAACATACATAGATTTAAGGATGTGGATTTTAGCATGCTGGTTTTTTTCCTATTATGACTTACCATTAGTGTCTGAAAGTAAGGGCCAATATAAGATACCCAGCAATACTGATGTAGTGGGGATTTCCAGGATAACTATAACTGATTCAATATGTTTACATGTGTGTAGATGTATCTTTTGCTGCCAGACACTGTTATTTTGGGACCCAGAATCCCCATCTATCTTTGCCTCTCAATAAAGACAAATTAGCTTGGACACACACATGGTAGCACAAGGCTGATGTAGATATATTCTGTCTAGCAATGGAGCTAGCACATTCAAAGGGCTCTTGGGTCTCTCTCTCTGTCTTTCCCTTGCTTCTTATCACAATAGCATGACAAACTGCAATGGGAGACAGTTATTGATTTGCTCTTTGAGCCAGATCCAGTAAGGCTGATGAGTTACTGGCTTCTTTCTGAAGCTGAAAGAGCTACGAGCAGGGATGAAAGATTTTGAAAGACACCTGAACTTACAAGATATCCGAGTCTAAGCTTGATATTTTCACAGTTCTAGTTACACTAATAACAGATGGAAGGATTAAGCATGTCCAGAGAAATGCTCAAGATGGATGTTTAAAAAATTTAATGTCATGATGCTCCTTTGTGGGAAGAGGATGGCAATGGTAAGGAAGGAGTGTGACCACTTACATAAGGGACAGTATAAGAGATTAAGCACAGCTAGGCCTATTTTACATGTTTTTGTAATCAGAGATTAAAGAAAGCTGCAATGTTTTCCTCCTAAGGTCTATATATGCAGGCATAAGTCGAAGGATGTAATTAATATATTATGGGGTAAGCATCACCAAGAAACTACAGAGGTGTAGAAGGCAGGTATTCCTATCACACTTGGCTGCTTTAGAAAGAAAAAATCTGGTCCTATAAATGCACATTTTAAAACCAGTCTGTAAAACAGTAACATGAAACAGTAACAGAACAAATGTTAGATAAATACTGCATTTTGTCAAACTCATATTTAACATAGTACAACTATTGAAATATTTCCAGTCAGTGACAAAGTGATACATTTTCTTGTATTTGTTATGAAATGCTCTATTTCTGCATACTCAAAAGGTTAATCATTACATAAGAGACATAAACTAACATATCTTTTTTTCATTGTGCATTATAACACTGGTCACTTCAACTTGCTTTTACTTACAATGCAGCTGGTTATTTCTACTTGTCATGGAGGAAAATGGAAGGAAATATAAACACCTAGGCTATCTAACTATCTAAGGAACTGCAAAAGTGTTGACTACTTAGCAACAAATGAAATATGGACACATGTATGTTGATAGATATTAATTTCAAAATGATCAGGTAGAAAATGTGCACTTTATTGTTAAGACAATCTACCTTACATAGAAATTCATCACCAGGACAAGAAACCAGCCAAATCCATTCAGAAATAATTTTTAAAAAGCTTGAAAGACACTGTAGATAGGTTATATTCTGATTTGTTATTGCACGTAATTTAAAGAGAAATCATCTGAGTTAATCAATATGTAGAGAAAAAATGTGTAGGATTCAAATAATCAGATCTACTATTTCTATCATGTTACTGCCATATGTGATACTTTTCAAAATAACACCAACCTGTCAAAGTTTAGGACTGGTTTGGACACTAGATGAGTGACAGTTGGTCACTATTAACTCTTCTCCCTTCCCAGAGGGGAAGAGAAAGGGAATAAAGCAGATACACTTATGGAATGGAAAAGCAAACTAAAACAGCTTTAAGGAAATAATAATAATAACAACAATAAAATGAAATATATTTAACAGATATACAAAACCAATACCAAACCCAACCCCCAAATGGCAATTATGTCACTGTCACCACTAATGGTGTAGACCAGGCACCGGGGAAGTCCCAGACTGGACTCAGTGGCAGATGGGAACTGGATTCAGGTGCTGGATTTGGGAACTGGATTCAGGAACACATGAATAGGGATCTAAGGAAGAAGAAGGAATGGAGTCCTTGTCAGATGATGGCCATTGAAGAAGAGGGCCTAACTGTTGTGATCCCTCAGCTTTATACTGAATATGGCATATATGGGATGGAATATCTTGTTGCTCAGTTTAGGGTCACCTGACTTCTTCCCACAGCTGTGACCTCTTACTTTGCGGCATCCCTATGCAGTTCACAAGATTTAGCTGTTACCTTGGTCTCCATAGAAGCAAGTAAAAGCAAGAACCTTATCCTTGGAAGTAACTGTACATCAACATCAAGCACTATTGTTTCTAGAAGCAGACACTGACTGCAGAAATATGCCATTAGCTTCAGGAAGTGCAGTTACTTAGAAGAGACATAGCTGAAAAGTAAAATGAGTGAATAGAATTAGTTTTGTTCTAGCTCAAACCAGGACATGACCTATAAACATTTCAGAAAGCTTTTTGTCCTCTTTTTTTTTAGTGTTTCATTGGTCATATGTTCTATGAGGTTGACATCTGAGTCAGAAGCTTATGTCACAGAGATTAGTTTGTTAAAACCATTAAATCACCAATTAAGCAAAAACATTTTGGGGAGAAACAAACATTACATTAAAGAGACATACCAGCTTATTCAAAGTTAGCCATATAATGCAATTGACATAATTTCTCAAGCATATTATTCATTAGCTCTTTCTAATGACAAATAGTTCCATAAGCAACAAGACCAATAAAATATATCTGAATTTAAGAAGAGAACTTATTTTTTATCAAGTTTAATTAACTTGTCTTCCAGGTTCTTATGGACCCTGACTGAGAACTGCACAGCTTGTGACAATGTGTTTTTTCATTCTGACATGTAAAAATAATAACAAAATAAGTCATTACATTAGAACTAAATGATAGGGGAAATTTTTCCTCTTGGATCTCAATTTTGATAAGAGAAAGTCACTCTAAAAATTAATAAAATGAAGAAAAATGCCTTCATATTCTAAAAAAATGGTGATACTCTATATGCCATTCATCTCACAAGAATATATATGGCTTACTGTATCTATCTTGCAACCCACTGGTTTCAGTGAGACAAGTTACCGGGAGGACAATGAAGCATGTGCTGAAATTCCAGAGAATTATGTAGTTTCACAGAATATCTAGAGATTGCATCAATCCAGCTCTATGTGCAGCAGTCTCTCAGCTGAGAATAAATAAAGGTCAGATAAGTTGCCAGAAGATATTTGGGAATTGGTTTGATTCCAGGATGAGCAGAATAATTTATCTTGTCTCCCAAAGGAGGATGCAGCACAGGAGGAATCATCTGAAGCTCTTTTATGAAGATTTGGCAACAGGTTTGGCCTTTTGGTGTGAAGCCTTTGATTTAGCCTTGGAAGCCTAATAAACAGCATGTCATAGTATGTATGAATTAATGGTTAGATGAAGGTTAGATTCAAGACAAAGGTTTTAGACTTTAGGAGAGTAAACTTCAGCTTACCCAGTGTTCAGTTTGAAGGGATCCTATGGAAAGATTCCATGGAGGATAAATGAGTTAGTGAGTCCTGGGAATTTTTCAAGAACACTCTCCTAGATACACAAGACCAGTTCATCCCCTCTAAAGGCAAAGGAAGTAAGCAGAGTAAGAGACCCCCTTGGCTTAACTGTGAGCTTCTGGGTGTGCTCAGAACCAAAAGGGTAATGTACTAGAGATGGAAAAGTGGAACATTATCTGTTGAAAATTACAAGGGCATTGCCAGGCTATGCAGACATACAGTTAGGAAAGCAAAAGCTCAGACTGAACTGAAAATCACCAGAGATGTAATGCATAAAAGTAACTCCTGGGGAGGTTCCAATTGGACTCCATAAGAAAATTTTTCACCATGAGAACAATTAGACATTGGAATAATCTCCCAAGGGAAGTGGTTAATTTCCCTGTGCTGGACAGTTTTAAGACTTATCTTGACAGGATGCTGGGCCATCTCATTTAAACTACTTTTTTGTTTGTTTGTTTTCCTTGAAAAATTGGACTACCTGACCCTTGAGGTCCCTTCTAACCTGGTATTCTGATTGTACGATTTCAGTTATGGAAACAAGTCACTTGAACTGTATTCCTCCATCATATTAAAAGAATTACACTTATTTCTTTTTGCAAAAAAGAGTTTGTTTGTTTGTTTGTTTGTTTTTGTGATAGATATTATATAATATAGAATAATAAATGTTATTTACTATACTATAAATATATTTTTCTACACGTAAAATTAATTCACCTTCATGACAATTTTAAACCAAAATTTGCCATTTTGACTTAGAGTTTGAGAACTTCATCCATCTTGCTTTTCAGTCATAATGAGCTATGAAATGTGCATTTGCATTTTCATGGTGTTATACCTGCAATTCTGACACTGCTGAGGCTATCAAAAGCTTCTGCTTAGCATATTTTGTAATTCTTAAGTACACTGAAAGAACTAACTGTTTACAGGAAGTATCAGGGATGAGATATTAATCTATGAACTCAAATAGTGTTTGAATTACACAGGATTACACAGGAATATTGCACAAAAATAAATTGAAGGATATGACTATTCTTGGTAATTTACTTATCCACCTCTAAACTGAAGTAGTAGTGATACAAGTATGGTAAATCAAAGTTAAGAATGTAAATACATATTTGTGTGATACTTCATTATTCTAGTTCAAAACTTGTCACTTCCTTTGTAACCTCGTATACACAACTGTCCAGAACAGAACACTCTTATTATATGTGCAGCTTTCCCTGGGATATTTCACTTTTGAAATCTTGTGACTAAAAGGATTTTGTAACTTCCATGAAAATGTTATCCTCTGTCAAGAGTAAAGAAGGAAGACCTCCTGGTTATAGCACTGTCAGTTGTAATTAGTAATGATTGCCCTGGGCAAAGAAAGGGGTTGTGAGAAACTTTGTATGCTGAAATTTTGGCATGCTAAGGGCTGTTAACTTTTTATGCCGGATGATCCTTAGTAACCACCACATCTCCTTGTTCAGCAGAGGTCTGTTTCTCAAAGAAGAGCAGCAAGTGCTGACTGCTTTATTTCAGTAGCAGCCTGCTATCCCTCCAGCACCTGCATCTGAAATCTTAAATGTGGAGCACTAGGAAAGTTACAGGTTACATTAGTCCAGTTATTGTTTTGGAGGCAAAGCTCTATTGCTTTCCTCCTCCCACCCCCAACAATGACAGTCCTCTTTTTCAAAGTGATACCATTGCACTTCCAAAGTGACAGCAGCAGCTTCTGTCTCTTCCTTCTGTTCTCCCCAGCTTTCTGTGTGTCTTCTGCTGCCAGAGTTTCAGCAATACTCCCTTTGCAATGACCAAGTTTCACAGGCTGTGGATGGACAGGAAAATATATGCCCTTCAGTTGCCAGTTTCCAAAGGAATTCATGGGGCTCCCTTTGTTCTTGCTGACATTTCTCTGCCCGGGGCTTTTGCACTGTTCTCAGTATGGCATTACTGAGCTTCTCACAAGTGCCATTCCTTTTTTTCTTGCCAGAGATGTGTATCAGCCTGTTTTTCATATTTTATATAGCTTTTTCTCACTAGGTATGTTTCTTTTATTTCCTTTTACAGGATTTTGCTGATGTTGCTTTTCTCTTGTATAACAAAACTTTCCTTCCCTTCTCTCCACTGCCACTTTTCCTTCTTGCAGCAGACTTTCAGAGATCTGTCCTGCACTGGCTACTTTGCCAAGAGAGCAGACAGTCCCTTCTTCTGCTGCTGTATTCTCTCTAGCTATTAACTTCCCATTTGCCTTTTCTTGCTTACTGATTTTCTGTATACAGGGCCACATCTTCCCACTCTTCATAAAGTCATTATGTTGTAAAACATCTTATGACCTGTGCTTCTGCCATATTTTTTGATGCCTGTAATTTTTAACTCCAATACTCCCTGCTGCACAACAATGCTTTAATACTCTGTATCCCCTTAATGGAGTACACAGCCATGGTCAGGATCTCCCAGATGTTTTAGCAGGTTTCTTTATACAAAGAGTTTGAAAACCAGTTTGAAGAACCTTGTTATGTTCCCAAATACAAATAACCAATCTCATCTGGAATCTCCTCCTCAGGAGATGATCAGTGATGTGAACAACTTTCTGTATCAAAAGCAACAGTTCAAATAATAAAAAAATTCTCAATACATGGAAATAATATTTTTTCCTGTGATAATTTCATTTTCTCACTATGTATATCAGTATTGGCCTCCAGATTGAACATATTCATAAGGCTAATAAACAGCTGGTTTCTTTGGCTTTACCTTCCTCTCTTATCTCTCCCATTTGCCATTCACCACACAAAAAAGCTGACCATGTCTGGTATTCTTGCTAAAATTAAACCCAGTTTACTGGGTACTACCAGGAGTAGTCCTGGGTATTTTTCATAAGTGAGATGTCTTCTTTGGGGTATAATTTCAGTGATGTGAAGTATTTGTTTTCCAGTTCACAGTCAGAGCTTATCAGTGGTACTGAAAACATCCTAATGGAAAGGAGAATGCTCCTCAATCTGTTCCTTCTCAGTGCTGAGCCAGAATAGTGAAAAACAGTGGAGGAAACTGCCAAACAAGAGCAATTTCCCCTTGGTAATAATTGGAATAGAAAGCAGTATATAGATGCACATTAATATGCATTCATTTACAGTAAGCAGTAAGTCTGAACATGGCAACTAAATTTTATTTAAAAAATCAACCTGAAGCATCCTTTGTTAGCTGCTGCACAGATGCTGTTCTGTAAGGAGCAGAGTCACCATAATGGAGTACTAGGTCTATTCTTTTGTTCCAAATTCAAAATGTTTCCAAAGGGATCATGAGCACAGGGCTATATATGTATGTCCAGGCACAAGATGGTTAAATAAACACACTGGGTAATGCTAGAGTAGAAAAATGAGTGCTAGAAATGTGACACAGCAGGTTTTATATGATAGGGAGCCACAGCTTGCCTGTGGTCTGGAGGAGCAGCTGTCCTGTGAAAGGCTAGAAGATAAGAAAGAAATGACTGTAACCCGTAGGCAAGCTGGGATAAAGTGGAACAAGGAAGACAAAGCCTTGACAAACATGATTTGAATAATGATCTTTGGAAATATTATTTAAACCAAATGCCATTTTTTGAGATGTATGTCTCCCATAATAATCTGGTATCTATGGGACACTGTTACTGCTACAGGTAGAGACAAAACCAACAGCAGACATTATTCCTTTATCTCCAAGGCAGTGACAGGGAAGAAAGGCATCCTCTGAGAAAGTAAAAAATGACAACAGTTAGATCTGCTCAGACTGATTAAAAAATAATATGAATAACAACTTCTGTCAAAATTTTGAAATGTTCTCTCATTCTTCACATATCAGCTAAAGTTTTGTTCATCTTAACCACAGGGGTCCAGATAATTTGTTCCTCTTGCCTAATTTTAATCTGCTACCAACATGACCTCTCCATCAAGGCCATTTTTCAAGTCTGGAAAAGAAATACCCCAAAAAGACTATACTTACAGTGGCTGGAAAGTGAACATGAAATATTTAGTTTCTAACAGAGAAAAGAAGAAAGGGGGCTGTCTGAAGAAGCATCAGTGCCGGAATTCTTGCCAGTGACTGGTGTCATACTGACCTAGCATAACTTAGAAAAGATCATATGTTACACGGGAAGAAGAGGCTAATAAAATAATAGCTTTACAGAACTTTTGTTCTAAATTAATAAGGTCTGCATTCTATCCAACTGTGCAATGGCAAGCCTGTCAGACATTTTAGGAACCATCTCTCTTTAAATTCTTCCCTGAAATGACATCTTTTTTCCTCATATGTGAATGTGTTGCATAGGTTACAGTGTAGTACTACCAACTATAAAAAGCATATTGCTTTTTCCAATCAGGGCCCTGAAAAGTACCCTCTGTATGCCACTGGATTCAGCCTCAAAATAAGTCCATGTGGTCAACATTTTTGTTAATGGGCATTGATAGGTGTTGTGCTATAACTCTGCTAAGCAGACAAGTCCCACACAACCACCCACTCACCACCCCAGTGGGATAGGTGAGAGAATTGGAAGGGTAAAAGTGTCATAACTCATGGGTTGAGATAACGACAGTTTAGTAATAAACAAAACAAAACTGAAAACAAACCCAAACCCAAACTGAACCGAACCGAACCAAAAATTCAAAACAAAACAACAACAACAAGAAGCCAAAGAAAGAGATTTAAACAAAAAACCAAAACAAGAAAAATAAGGGCTGAAGGAAAAGAACACAGCTGGTCATCAACAGCCAACCAATGCCCAGGAAGTCCCCAAAGAACAAACAGCAGCCCTCACCAACCTCCACCCTGTAGCTTTTATCATGGACAGTGACATAGGGTATGAGGTATCCTTTGGTCAGTTGAGGTGAGCTGTTCAGGCTGTGTCACCTCCCAACTTCTTGTGTATTCCCAGCCTATTCTCTGGTGGGGGAGTCTGAGAAACAGAGAAGGCCTTGATACTGTTCAATCACTGCTCAACAACAGCTAAAGCATTCCTGTGTTAGCAATATTGTTTTGGTCACAAATCCAAAACATAGCAGAATAACAGCTACTATGAAGAAATCTAACTCTATCCCAGCAAAACTCAGCACAATATGACAGAGTAAACTTGGTCTACAGGTATTTAAAAACACACAGGAAATTTTTTAAAGAATTTGAACTCCACCACATTGCAACCTGCCTTTGGAAAATTAAATTGAGAAGTGCCTTCTCAAAAACATTCAAGAAAAAAAAACAGTGGAAATTTTCTTACTCAGTTAAGTCATTGGCAACATCTCTTGAGAGCCAATTGCTCTTAGGGTTTTTTACTTTGTTGAACTCACAACTGCTGCTGTTAGACGTTTACATCATATAAAGGAGTGTGGAAATTATGTATAATTTGGCATTTATATGAGCTAAAAATACTAATCCTGCAGGATTAAAGAGAGTTGTTCAAAAGAAACACACAAGCAGAGAAATAAAATCCTCAGGCTCACTGGAATATTTACAGAGTAGGGAGGGTATTACTTTTCAGAACAAAGATCAAATTTATGTTCTCTCTGAACAGAAAATTGTACTTCATAGTAATAGACTATTCCTAAAACTTGCTCTAACCAATTTAAAGTATATGAAAAGACCTTTATTTAGCTGTTATCTTGCCATGCTCATTTCCAAATTAAATATGATGAAAACCTCTCTGTCTTTAAAATATAGAAGAGACCAGGAAATCAGTTTGTTATACATTTTTTCTTAGATGTTCAACAGAATACTAAAAAATTTGGAATACCATTTAGTTTCCTGGTAAAAATTTGCTAACATACATTATGGAAAATATGAAATTGATATTTATATTACAGAAATAACTGAAAATTTTATATCTGTCTAGAACCTCACAGTGTTATGAAACAATTCTTGTAGAAAAAAAAACCGTGTACACTACAATGAGTTTGTGAGAAAGGGGAATATGTGTAAAGATACTTATAAAAAAGTGTGTAGAGTAGTAATTTTAGTAGGGCTGCTTAGTTTGGAAAGTATAAATACAATATATGTTCTAACAAGACACAGAAAATTCAAAATCTTAAACAAGTTTAGTATGCATAACATGCACTACGTGAAAGATAGCTTGTGGACATTAAAAAATGGCTGTAAGAATATCATTTTCATCAAAAAGAAGTATACATTTTTAATTAATATTTGTATTTCATACATTAGTAATAAAAAAGAAAAATTAAGTCCTCCTCCAGGACAGCCAGCTGACCCTTGTCCCTCAACAACAACAAAAAATCCCTATAAAAATACATTCAAATTTTATTTCTTATGAGCCAAATACGAAGACTAAATTTGAGCTAGAGTTTTACAGAATTTATAGGTGCATATGTCCATTTAGTTGAACTCAGAAGAATATCCTAGAAGAAAAAATCTATATATCAATTTATCCATCTGTCTCTACAGTATATAAATGAGAAGAAATAACAAAGCTTTGTCTGAGTTCACACTTTTTTTACTGCAAGGACCAGAAATCACTGAGACATTACAGGAGGACTTGGTACAGACCTCTCTGGGGAACAGGAAAAAGAGATTATTGAGTGAAGACCCTCTCTGTAAGGTTATCCAAAAAGAAACATGGTAAAGGACATGAGACTTCTGGGTGTACATAACCTTTCCCCACATCTGTTAATGTTTTTTTGACAGTGGGACATGTTCTAATTTGTGTATCTGCTATTTTCTGAGACTTTCTTCAATTTCTTCACAACCTGTCTGCTGCTTCAGTCCTCTAGCCTCACCTCAGATTCCTACCCAGCCCTGTTTATCTCTTCAGGTTGTCTCTTTACATGCTCAGTTTCCCATTGGACCATCCTTCACAATCCTGCTGCATCCTCTCATCTGCAGTTCAGAACAAATCCATCCTAGGTGTCTCCTGCTTAGTAAGTAACCTCAGTTCATGCCACATCTCACCACTCACCTCAGTCACTCTCCATCCTCTCCCTGGATAACGCAGGGATGGTGTGATATGGGCAACAGTGATACTTGCTCTCTCTCACAAGATTTTTGGTCCTGGTTTGGGACTTTTGGATGTCAGCTGCTTGAAAGGATGGGTTTTATCTTAGCTAAACCCCTGTGAAGGACTCTGTAGAGGGGATAATGTTTTTGGTAAAGAGGAGGGGTGCGATCATTCTGGGAAGGGAGAAGAGCTCAGCCCTGGGATGCCATGAGGCGCTTGCACTCCCTTTTAGGTATATGTAGAGAGTTATGAACCTGCAGCACTTAAACTCCCAGTATAAACCTCAATGAAACCTGTTGTGTGGGATTAATTATTTTGACAGATACAAACTGCTTGTGCTGTGGTTTCCAGCTCACTTTCTTGGGCTGAGTATTATTATATCTACATGTAAAAACAGATTTTTGACCTTGTCAGCAGTTTCCTAGGTAATAATTTATTACTCTCACACGTTCACAAATGAATAATCTTTAACTTCCTTCCAAAATTTTTTAGGAAATACTTCAGTAAAAGATTCTATGACTACTTGTTTCACCTAGTAAAATTACTCAAGCTGGTTAACAAAATGAACACTGATACTGGACTTTCAAATCTAAAGGAATTGGTCAAGTTAATAATTATTCTTTTATTGTTACTTCTATTGATGGCTCCTTTTAATTTGGTTGTCAATACATTTCAGCTCTCTCTAAAAGGTAAAAAAAAGGTTTTACTTATGATTTCATATCTGAGGAAGAGAAAATGCTATCTTCACTAATTGTCTAATATTTTAATACAGGTCTATTGTGAAATCATTCTTTTACTTTACAACAACCCCTATTGTTTTGTGAGAATGTGACTCAGAAAATAAGTGTTTATCAAGCTTACAGAGAGAATGAAATATTTTTCAAAGGGTTTGTTTTGTTTATTTTGAATGTAAAGTAGTTCTCACTTTTATATACACGTTTTTGTCACAGTTGTGCAAAAAAAAAACCAAACCAAAACCCCAAGCCAAACAACCCACTCTATACTGAAAATGAAAAGCTAGAACAAGGACCTGATATATTACTATAGCAACAAATGGTACCTTCATGCAGACCATGAAGCATCAATGCATAAGCTATTAGACTAAAAGTTTTACAACATGCACAGGATTATTAGAGGAATTTTACAATGTTCCCTTTGGTCAGCCATCAGTTCCCACTGACATGTGGTGTTCTTGTCCAGGGTAATATATCTGAGATGACAGTTTTTATCCATGGCATTTCTGAAGTTAAAATGACTCTTCAGGGAATAAAGAATTTCCATGGAGAAGAAAGAGCATCCTACACATAAGTTTTGGCTGAAAGATCTATTGCAAATGAACAACACTTTACATGTCATTATTATATCCATGTATCCTTTAATCCTCAGTAATGCTTTAAGCAAAAGACTAATGAAACAACTGTCATTTAGGTTTTTTTCTCTAAACAGAAACTTGAAGGTTGTGGTAGGGTTAGAGATATCTGTGGTGTATTGCCTCACCACAGGAAAGACTGAAGGCACTGTTGGCTGATTTTCATCTCTGAAGTTTGTCTTTCTTCTGTGAATTACATACGATTGATTCTTGACTGCAATATCCTGTTCTTATTCTGCCATTACTTTCTTCAGTCCATTATCTCCAAACATCCATTTCTTCAGCAGTTTCATAATAGAGTCCACAAGACACCATCAGTCCTAAATAACACATAGACATTAACATATGACAAACACCACAGATCATGAATGTGCTTTGCCTTAATTTCACTCTCTTAATTTTGACTCTGATCACAGAAAGACTTTTTTTTTTTCTTTTTTCTTAGACAGAGACTAAACTGAACATACAAGAGAAGAGTAAGAGGAGGAAAATAGATTTTGCTTTAGTTCCTTTACCTGCTCATTAGAAACAGCTGAGCTGAGCTAGGATTGTTGCTTGCAAAAGGAAGTGGGACTTAAAGTGACGTCCCTTTTATCTCTTTCATTGTTATCTTCCCACTCTATTTTGGCACCTGCAATAGCAGTGTGAGGTAGCTAATGTCTTGGGCCTGAATTGTCTCTCTAGAAAGAGCCTTTCCCAGAAGGCAGTTTGGAACAGAAGCTTAAACAGTCTGAAATTGTTCACCTGAAAAGACTATCTCCCTAATGCTTCTATAGAGACCTAGGGAGACTCGCTGGGAAATATAGGAGACTATGTTAATACTTAAGTTGTGTAGTGTCAACCTACTTCCATCAACCTGCTTCACTTCCTACTTTCTACAACCATTAATTCCAGACAGCTCCAACAGTAAGGTAAAATGTCATACCTTGCCCAGACTAGCAAACCCCAATATTTCAGCTCATACTCTTTTCGGACTCAGAAATGATCAGACTTGCCTTCATTCAGGCATCTGCATCCTGCTCGATGGTCTGAGGGAGACAGTGGTGAATAATAAACTTACAAAGCTGTATCACTGAAAATCCCTTACATTATTGCAGGTGCACTATATTTGCAACAGCATATTTGAGATGGAACTTCCTCATAGGACTTGGTTCTGTGGTGGATTTGTAATAGAAGGTACTAGGATGGATGCTCCCTAAGGACAATGAAGATTTCTGATTATGTAACGGAATAATTAGCACCATTATTTTCTACTTCCCTTCTCCATACAGAACCAAACAGTACACTTATGACATGGTATCAGAATAGGAAGCACAAAATTCAGTACACAGGTGGGGACATGGGCTCAGACTCTTGACTTTTCCT
>VWZY01010812.1:15092-28494 GCA_013399075.1 Chloroceryle aenea
AACTCCATCTCCCTGACACTCACCCCTTACATATTTGAAAACATTGATGAGGTCACCCCTCAGTGACATGACCAGGATAGCTGACCTAAAGTGACCAAAGGGATATTCCGTACCATTAAACATCATTCTTAGCAATAAAAGCTAAGAGAAAGGGGGGGAAGGAGTGTCAGAGTGTGGGGTGTTCAGGGGATGTGTGGAGGGACCTTAGTTATTACAGTGTTTGTCTTGTGAAGCAATGGCTGCACATACTGGGGCTTTACTTCCCAGGAAGTGGCTGGATATCACCTGCTGATGGGAAGTAGAGAAGAAATCATTTTGCTTTGCTTTGCTTCCATGTGTAGCTTTCTTCATTAAACTGCCTTTATCTCAATNCCTCAGTAATGCTTTAAGCAAAAGACTAATGAAACAACTGTCATTTAGGTTTTTTTCTCTAAACAGAAACTTGAAGGTTGTGGTAGGGTTAGAGATATCTGTGGTGTATTGCCTCACCACAGGAAAGACTGAAGCACTGTTGGCTGATTTTCATCTCTGAAGTTTGTCTTTCTTCTGTGAATTACATACGATTGATTCTTGACTGCAATATCCTGTTCTTATTCTGCCATTACTTTCTTCAGTCCATTATCTCCAAACATCCATTTCTTCAGCAGTTTCATAATAGAGTCCACAAGACACCATCAGTCCTAAATAACACATAGACATTAACATATGACAAACACCACAGATCATGAATGTGCTTTGCCTTAATTTCACTCTCTTAATTTTGACTCTGATCACAGAAAGACTTTTTTTTTTTTTCTTTTTTCTTAGACAGAGACTAAACTGAACATACAAGAGAAGAGTAAGAGGAGGAAAATAGATTTTGCTTTAGTTCCTTTACCTGCTCATTAGAAACAGCTGAGCTGAGCTAGGATTGTTGCTTGCAAAAGGAAGTGGGACTTAAAGTGACGTCCCTTTTATCTCTTTCATTGTTATCTTCCCACTCTATTTTGGCACCTGCAATAGCAGTGTGAGGTAGCTAATGTCTTGGGCCTGAATTGTCTCTCTAGAAAGAGCCTTTCCCAGAAGGCAGTTTGGAACAGAAGCTTAAACAGTCTGAAATTGTTCACCTGAAAAGACTATCTCCCTAATGCTTCTATAGAGACCTAGGGAGACTCGCTGGGAAATATAGGAGACTATGTTAATACTTAAGTTGTGTAGTGTCAACCTACTTCCATCAACCTGCTTCACTTCCTACTTTCTACAACCATTAATTCCAGACAGCTCCAACAGTTAGGTAAAATGTCATACCTTGCCCAGACTAGCAAACCCCAATATTTCAGCTCATACTCTTTTCGGACTCAGAAATGATCAGACTTGCCTTCATTCAGGCATCTGCATCCTGCTCGATGGTCTGAGGGAGACAGTGGTGAATAATAAACTTACAAAGCTGTATCACTGAAAATCCCTTACATTATTGCAGGTGCACTATATTTGCAACAGCATATTTGAGATGGAACTTCCTCATAGGACTTGGTTCTGTGGTGGATTTGTAATAGAAGGTACTAGGATGGATGCTCCCTAAGGACAATGAAGATTTCTGATTATGTAACGGAATAATTAGCACCATTATTTTCTACTTCCCTTCTCCATACAGAACCAAACAGTACACTTATGACATGGTATCAGAATAGGAAGCACAAAATTCAGTACACAGGTGGGGACATGGGCTCAGACTCTTGACTTTTCCTCTGTCCAATAGTACTGCAATGTCTGCATCTACACCAGAAAACAACATAGACGGTTAGTTTAGAATTTTTTTTCAGTTTAGTGAGTTTAATTTCAGTATAATATCTGATGTAGAATCTTTGGGCTGTTTATTTAACTAATACAGCTAACACAAAGTTTTGACTACACAGTAAATACAGTCTGTATAGAATATGTGACAGAACTAATGTTGTGAAAACAATACATTGCACTATGACTATTACAGTGTACAGCAGAGAAAAAAATACACTGTATTATTTTATCACTTAAAGCTTTGTAGGATTAAAAAATTCTCTCCACTGATCTCTTGGTGAAATGGTAAATCAGCTCCAGACTGGAAAGAGAAAGACATTTCTTGTGTATTAATGATCAGTGGGAAGTAGAATGGAAAAATATGCTTAAGTTACAGAAACTTTCACCTCAGAATTTTTCTGATGACCTTTTCAGAACTATTGTAACTTTTAAGGGCCATGCGATTTTCTGATAATAAGAAAATCAGATTTAAAACACTATGTTCTGCTGGTTTCCATTACATGAAAGACTTCCATGAAATTGAAAAACTTGGGTATGAGAAATCCTATAACATGATTTTCTGACTGTAACTGGAGAAGAAACCATCAGAGAAGAACAAAATTATTTTAAAAGTTGGAATTACTGTACTGTACCAGTGGCATATTACTCATCATTCCTCAAAGCAGGGACATCAAACATAAATCTTAGAACTCCGCACCTATGCTAATTTTGGTGTTACAGTTAGTGCAAATGTTAGATGAGGTGGTTGGGCCAAAAATAGTTTGTCTATGCATATTCAACTAGGTGTAAATAGAAAATCAGTATTTTCTATTAGTGCTGCAACGTATTTTATTAATATATTCTTCAGAGTTTGTTTGTTTGTTTTGGGATGAAGCATTTGTTTCTTATCAACAATGAATATTTACTTGCTTGAAAGCAGATCAGTTCTTAGAAGCAGGAAGTCCATACTACTTAGCCTACCTCAAAAAAGTCACCCATACTGCGTGGTAATTGAAGTATCTAAAGATATCCTACTTTTAGTTAACAGCTTTTATTTCTTGCAGTAATATTTAGAGGAAGGCTTGAAATTACACATTCTGATATGTAGGCTGGGGGCAGGCAAGAGGTTGGGAGGGAACACAGAATCACAGAATCACAGAATCACAGAATCCTAGGGGTTGGAAGGGACCTCGANTAGAGAAGAAATCATTTTGCTTTGCTTTGCTTCCATGTGTAGCTTTCTTCATTAAACTGCCTTTATCTCAATCCATGCATTTTTCAAGTTAGTTTCCTTCTGTGTCCTGCTGTGGAAGAGAAGTGAAAGAGTGGCTTGGTGGGCCTCTCACAGTCAGCCAAGGTCAACACACTACAATTTTCTTTAAGCCTTTTTCAGAAATCACTGAGTCAAAAATAGGGAACAAACTGAGGTACAGAAAATCTTCCAGCTGTTTTTGTTAGCAAGTTTATAATTTAGAATCCTTGGGCAGCAAAATAAATTATTCAAATCGGTATTCCTCTGAAAAACCCTCATAACTTTTTTCAGCTGTTGCTTCTGTATTTCCAGAGCTAACAATTCATTAAATAATTTGATGGGAACTGAAGGGGATGGCTTTTTTTTTTTACTCCCTTTTTAATGGAATATTTTAGTAGAAAAACACGTTTAGTTTGGACCCTGTAAGTTACTTTTGGGACTTTTCATCCCAATTATTTTAAGAAGTGGCAGCCAGACGGATTTTCTATGTGGAATATAGAGATTGGTAGTTTTCAAAAATACCTCTTGAATCAGGCTACTGATGCACTGGTAAGCTTGTTGAAAAGCTATTAAAAATTAATCACAGCATAATTCAACAAAAAGACTGCTTTTCCCATTTTTGCTAACCACTATTCCCATGAATCAAATTTGAAAAAGTCTGGTTATCTCCATTTTCTGCCTATACTTATTAAAAATAGGTGTAGCTTCCCTGCTAACCAGGTGTTGCAAAACCAAACAAACTACAACAACAAAACAAACAAACAAACAAAATCCCCACAAACATATTGAGAAAAGGCCATCTAGAGAACAATGGAATGAATGTGTCCAGCGAGTTAGGTTCTGAAGGGCTATTTAGAGTCTCTGATTCTAACAGAGATGTAGCTTTGTGTTGAAGGTTTTTCTGCAGAGTGGCATTAATAGGATCTCTCTCTTCTATGTTGAATATCTGATATCCTTTTAGCCTTTATCTCTCTCAGGTCTGCCTGACATTATGCTGGGTGTTAAAATAGTATTAGGGAAGAAAGATGTGTTTACACATATACATGTCCACACAGTGTTATCTCAGAGCCTGACTTCCCAGGACCTAAAAGGGCAAAAGAATTTCATTTTTATTTATTTAATATACATGATTCTTTAATAATATGTGTAAATTAAAAAAAAATAAATAGAATACAGGGATGGGAAATATTTCAGTTATAGTCTAGCCTAATTATGCTTTTAAAAATCTAGACCAGTCTTGAGCAATGCATGGCCTCCAGCTCATAATTTTTCATTTATGAGAACATTCTTCATTCAAAACTCGGGTTGATCTGAACTCATCATCCAGTTACTTTCTCTAACTACTGTATATATCATATTCTGCCAAGCCAGCCACCAGCATGACAGATAGAAAACTGGAGATGTTGCTATAGGAATTTGTAGAGGAAAGAGAGAGAGCTGTGCTTTGTTAGGAGGATGTTCCAGGTGCACCCACTCCGGCAAAGACCAAAACCTACAGAAACCTCTCAAAACTTCTAGAAACCTCTCAATCATTGAACCACAGCTCTCCTAATAATTGATGTCATGTATACACTCCAGTTGAAAGGCAAGGTCCTCAGCCAATGAAACACTTCAGTCATGAGAAAATTCTGGAACGTTACTCACATATGACCTCAAATCAGATTTAACTAAGAGTATAAATGGATATTTGCAAGGGGCTGATTGAGCCAGTTCTCCTTGGAGCAGCACTTCTGCAGTTCAGGAATAGTTAATACAGTGTGCAGTTGAAATAACTATATATATATGGCTAAATGTTAAAATATTTTTATTCTCATTTCTATATGATGAAATAGAATAAATTTTCTAAATATATTTTAACTTATTTTTAGTGAGCAAACAATTTAGGCTATTTCTTAACTTCATTTATTAGTTAAAGTCCATGCAAACTGGCAGCTTCAGATATATACATAGTATATTCCATGTGCTTATCTGCTTTACTGAACAGGTGAAAATTTATGAGCCCACGACATGAGGAAAAAGTGCTTTAATAACCAACTAAATTATCTGAAAAGGAAATGCATTCAGCATAAATTATAGTAGCAGAATTTGACCTTTGCAAATCAGATCAGTGTAAATCCAGCTTTTTTAAAAAATATTTGTCCTCCATCTCCTCTTCCTATTGGTAATGTGAAGGAATTATGCCAAAACAATTTAGCATTTGCTACAAATAGAAGCTTTTATAATCAATGAAAATCTTCATAGAGACTAGTTAATAGGCTGGAAGGAAATAATGTATAAAGATATATTTAATATACTACCATGCATAATGACAGTAGATAAAAAGCTGAAAAATTAATACATCTGAATCTGGGTTGTGTGACTGATTTGCATAGTAGTTGATTTTATCATCTTCTTACTATATCTAATAATACAGCAGAAGTTTATAGTGTCTTAATTGGTTTAGGTTATTGGTTCTTAAGTATACACTGTGTAATTGCTCCTTGATATCAAAAGCCATGGTTGACTGGAACATAATTTGCATTTCATCTTCCATTTTAGTTGCTCTGTTAATTCCATTCTATGATTCCTATCAATAAATGACTAAATGACATTAAATGAGCATTCAGAATAATTTGCTTGAATTCTCTGCTTTGTGACATGTATTACATTTTTGCCTTGATCAGCAGCATGGGAGAAACAACTGCTGTTGGAAGCTGTCCCCTTCACACTATGAATTGCCTCACTAAAAACCATATATGTTAATTAATTTTCTTCTTGTTTACTTTTCTTATTTTTAGTCTATGTGTTTTTTACCACTTCAAATTTCTGACTTCCTCAGATTTCCAGAACTGCAGTTTTCTGGAAAGGGAAGATGCAAAGTTCATTAACATCAAATAAGACAATGGAACACCAGTGACCAACATCATGTAGTTTTCCTTGATGGTTTGAAACAACTTCTTCAAATTTTGTGTTTAGTCTTTAATGGAAATTTTATATCAGGAAATGCTGCAAATGAATGCATTAAAATACATGAGATTCATAGGGTTTCTCATATGAAGACATTCAGCCCACAGCTGGCTCACTGAATGGTTAGGATGTACATATTAAGACAGAACAGTGAGATTTTTTTATAAAAGTTACTGGATATATTTGTTGCAGAAATCTAATAACTGGGAGCTCACTCATACACCATGATATCAGGCTATGGAATACAGCTGAGGATACTCTGTTTTGCCTATTAAAATTTTAAAAAAAAGAAAAAAGAGAGAACAGAGTTCTGCAAGCAGAATCAGGGTGAAGACTTTATAGTAACACAAGACAATTTAAATATGAAAACATAATAAAACACTGTGAGGTGCACCCATAGTTTGTGTTTAACCTGTTCCAGATTTGGAGATTTGCCTGATTTGTTTGAAATCGGTGTAAATTTTTTCAAACTTCATGAGAATAAATGAAAGACTAGACTTCCAGCACATTGCAGTCCTGTATTATAATCAAATAGCATTGACATGTCATAACACACTGCCATAACAACAGAAAGAAGTCTCTGGAATTACTCCAGTGCAATAATAACATGCTATGAGATGTACAACTAATGAGAACTGGAGAATAATTTAAGATTGAAGTTCTGCCCCTGTAGCCCCAGGCATGTCAGATCTCTTTTTTGGCTCACAGATTGTGTACTTTTAAGATGTCATCTTTGTTACGTTGGCTTTGCAACTTCTGTACCTGTGGAAAACATAGGTGGGTGGGTTTTACACTGTACAAGCAAGGTATAGATGTAAAAGAAAGCTCTCTTCTAACAGATGATGAAGGGAGGATAGGACAAGCCCAATCCTGAGGGAGTTTACTAAACTGAATTTAATGTGAATTGTAAGCCCACTTAGTATCATTTAGGATTTTAATGAAATTAGATTTGTACCAAACTGATTGCTAGATTAATTCATCTGATCCTTTGAATTCACTGTTGCTCCCCAGAATACTGAAGACCTTTGTCAGTTTTGCAGAAATACAAGCAAGAAAACAGACCACCTGACTAAGAACTTTACTGTTTATATAAGTAGATGGATTATGATGCAGCCTTCTTTTACTCAAGGACTTGACAGTCTTCAAATGTGAACAGATCATAAAAATACCTGTTATATGTGAAAATGTAGAGGAGGTATGTATTGATTATTTTTGAATGTTTGATGCAAATGTAAATGAGTCTTATAAATAACATTGAGTATTTTTTAAGAAATGCTTGGAAATAAGAAGAAATGAGGTATGAATAACTTGTCTAAATATTTTTCCATGGATTAATATTTAATGCTTATCACAATTTCTAGTATATTGCATTTTATAAATTTAAGTATAAATTAGTATTTATATATCCAGGTTCTGATCAAATGCAGCTGACAAAGGAAATGTAGGGACTGGTTCATGCTTCTAAAACTTAGGGCACTAAGCTGTACTGGAAAAAAAATATTCACCTGTCTGTCTCCTTAGCCATCCCTCCTTGTGGGAAAAAACCTCCCTGCCTTGCTGATGAGTGTTAAAACACTTCAGCATACGGTGTACAACCTCTACCTGTGATTTCCTTAAAATCCAGTCCATTTGTAACATTTGAGCGCCATTAAAGATTTAATATAAAATCCCAATTATGAAAATACTGAGCAGGATCTGCTACAGGAGTGAGGAGAATGACCATGTTCTGTCTATAGTCAATTCTGGAAGAGCTCTGATACTCTCCATCTCTATTCTGAAGTATACATAACTGCTGGAAGGAGCTACAGTGTAAAAGAGCAAGAGTTTTAGAAGAAGAAATAATTCCAAGATTGCTAATTTGGTAATTTGAAAGGATGTTTTGACTTTGTTAAATTTTGTTCTATCCTTTATTTATCTTGTGGTATGGTCAGTCACTTATATTCACCACAGCTGAATTAAAAGATTTTAGATATGCTATTTTGCTTTTCCAGTCTAGATTTATTTCTATTTTTTTAACAGAAGCAGATGTCAAATACTGTAATTTATGATAAATGACTGAATGGTGTTCAGATTTACAGCTGAATTTTAGGTGTTCATAAACTCTCTTATTTGGTAGCTGGATTTTAATTCATATAAATGTACACACAGAAATGCATACATATAAATATATAAACATGTATTTGTTCAAGTCTGCCCTAGAAATATAGTAGCTTTTTAGAGTTTAACTACACCACAGGCTCAGGGGCAAAGATGCATCTCTAAAGATCATCCAGTCCAATTCCCTACTCAGAACAGGATCAGTTAGAGCAGGTTGCTCAGAGATGTGACCACTCAAGTTTTGAATATGCCAAAGATGGACATTACAAAAGCTTTTCATTTTTTCTTTCAAATACTTTTGAGAATGAGAAGTGCCTGATTTCTGAGAATAGCATAGTATGTCTGAGATAAAGTTTAGCCAATTACTTAGTTGAGAAAACAGAATTGAAAGATATAAATTCTCTGCATGAAGAATACTGTAAAGACTCAATATTCTCTTCTATTAAGATAGCATAATCATAACCTGTTGGCATTAAAATTTAATTTGTGCTGAACTAACTTGATTAAAGAATGTTTAAAAAAGGGTATACTTTCTATTTTCCAGCCTGGATATATTAGGAACTTAACTGTCAAATGACTTGACAGAGAGCCAAGAACTTGCAGAGATACTATTACCTGAGATCACATTTGACAGGGGAAAAATGCTGTAATTAAGGCAAAGCTTCAAATAAGTATAACATAAGAAACAAAAGGTCAAATCAAGGTGTTTGCTCACTGAAGCAACTCTTGGTACTAAAAGAAAGTAATTTTTCGTGAACTGTTCTGACTACAGATAAATCTGAAGCCCATCAGACACAAGTTGGCTCACTTAGAAAATATGCAGTGAAGAACATTTAGATCTTTCTTTGAAACTACTTTCTTCTTTTATTTCTCCTTTTGTAGTTCCCCAGCACAAACTAATTACTAATGGAACCTGAAGAGAGGAATGGCCAAACACAGAGCATTTTGGCAAGAACACACCTTGCCCTAGGAAGTCTCCAGAAACTAATGCTGAGTGAAAGTGAGTACTATAGCAAAGTTTTCACAGTCATAAAGGATTTTTGTGATAACCTGAAGTATTTCTAACTGCTACTGTTATTTCTATTTGATATTTTTGTTTGACTAACACTTCATTATGTGAATAAGGGGAATTTATATGATGAAATCATGGTTGATAGAATAATTATTACAACTGAGTTATACAGTAGAAAATACCAAAGCATATGTAATTTTTTTCCAGTCAATACAGAAAAGGAACAGGAATATAGAATAGAGAAGGAATATACCAGAAGACACTGGTGAAGAAATTTTAATATAATTACAAAAAGTGTGCACATTTTAATACTATAGCAACATGTTAGTATGGTAAAATGAGAAGACTGAAATAACTGTCAGATTTCTTAGACACTGTACTCCTGGGTACAGTATCTGGCATTGATCATCACTGGAAACAAGATGCCAAGATATGTTTCATTCCAAAAAAATGTTTGGAGGTTTTTACATTGAACTTTTACAGGACTCTTCAGAAGATTTGAAATTACTCATCTGCAAAATGTGGTTTTTTCACCTGATGTTATAGTATATATTCCAAGTTGGTTTAGAACTAGACATCTTCCTGTTATGGTTTAGACACAGCCATGTGGCTGGTTGCTCACACACCCATTGTGATTGGATGGGAAGGAGAAGAGGAAGAAAAAGGCAAAACCCCATGGGTTGAGATAAGGAGAATTTAAAAGAAAATACAAGAGGAGAAGAAACAACAGTTATAACAATAATAGTAATGAAACAATATATAAAGCAAATGATATAAAGTGCACTGAAAGGCCTAGACCTGCATTGATGGCTCCACACTAGAGACCCGAGATGCTGGCCCTGCCTGCCCTCCACCCTTATATAGTGGATATGATGTCAGTGTAGTATCAAATATGCCATTGGCTGCTTTGCTTGTCTATCCTGGCTGTGGACCCCTCTAAACTTCTGATGAAAATTAATCCTGTACTAGCTGAAGGCAGGACACTTCCACACAACATAATGTACAGAAATATAACCAGCTTGATAAAACTGCATGAAAATTACTAGTGGGAAAGTCCATCTCTAGTAAAGCCATAGACTAACTTTTTAAAAAAGATGATGTTGTGACAGATTGAATGGTTTTTCTGTACTTGATCATTTTGCTCTGATATCTTTTGAAGAACAATTGTTGTAATACTTGATTGATGAACTCACTGAAAAGTATTAATATGTGGTATCTTTAAGGTACATGTAAATAACTTCGTTTTAAATTGTGGAAATAAATGTATACTTTAATTAAGGTAACATTTACATTAATGATCTACAGTTCAGTAGTAATGTATAGCCAGTCAGTGTTGGTAAAAGCATTTGACAGAATTGACTCAGTTTTCATGATTACAATCAACTCCATTACCTGTCTAGAAGTCTTCCAACATTAATTTTTCTATTCTTTACTGTTCTTTCATTTAAAACCTAGGATACCAGTAACAAATAAGGACACAGTTTGAGTCTGTATACTCTTAGACAAAGCTACTCAGAGTCATTCAGAAGACACTTTGGCACTAACAGAAGAAGGTCAATGCTAATGACAGAGGAAAATAAACTCTTCTTATCCAGCTTTTTATTCTCTATGTCTGTAATAAGCACATTGGAAAAATAAAGTATATGTCTCTTTCTATAAATTAGATTTTGTATCTTTTCTCTTAGCCAAAATATTCATTCAAGCCAAACATTTCTCTCCACAGAAGAGACAAATGCTATTTTAACAGAGTTTATGGAATAAATCCATTAAAGGTAACTTCTCAATTCTTATATATACACACACACAAATCCACATACATCTGTGCACATACACATGCATATGGAAATCAGTAAACTATTATGTCCTTGGGGAAATAAAAATCACCTTAAGAAAATACCTCAGAGTAGTCTTTTGTGAATACAGGAGTACATGCAAATTAGTGCAGAAAGCAATATTAAATGCCATTGCTACCCCAAAATACATTTTCCAAAATGAACAGGCAAGGGTATCATATCTACAATAGAATCTGATCGTTGGAGAGTAGAAATAATAGAGACATTTATCCGAAACTGCATGGCATAGAAAAACATGAGATGAAACTAGGAGCAGTCAAAATATGTGCAGTACTGTTAGTGTTTAAATACTTCAGCTTAAAAGCTGCACAGTAAAACTTTTAAATAGGAATTTCCTAGACTGTTTTTTGGATGTGGATTTTATAGGTCAGACAATCTAGTCAGACATTTTCAATTATTCAGAACTTTGATAAACATCTTTTAAGACAGAAGATGCGGAAGCAGAGCCTTTGGACTGATAAGGTAGAGACCCCATTATCAGCAGGAAGGTTTGTGGACATTTAACCAGTGCAATTCAGGATGTTAAGAATTTTATCATAATCTATAATGACAGTTTATTGCTATCTCAAAAAATGTATATAAACTTATTTTAGGTCACCTAATGATGCATTTGTTCCTAAACTGACTTAGCCAGTTTAGGCTGATAGAAATATTTATTGCTAAACAGGACGAAAAAACCTGCTTGAGAGTTTAAAAAGACTCCAAAACCAAAGAATGTCCTACTTGTAAATTCAGAAGCAGCAGTAATATAAAGGACTGTATCCCTGATCTGTTTTCAAAATCTAACCTACTAGATCTACATGGATTCTTTAAAATGGACAAATTTTATTGAAATGAAACTTTTTTTTTCCTAAACAGCAATTTTCATTACTTTTCTCATCTTGTATTCATCTACAGAGACTTGTTAAAATGTGAACACCAAGATTTATTCAGTTAAAAAGAGCACTGGAGAATTTCTCCATGCTTCTTTGAAAGGAAGGTTTTACCAAAAAGGGCTGTAATGCACTAAGGACATTATCTTGTCTGATTTTGACAACAGTGGAATTCAAAAATATGCTTTATTATTATAATTACTAAAGAGTAATGCAATGTTTTCTTTAACCTAAATTCATTTGTAGCTGCGTATCCTAACAGTAAGAATATGTGCTATATCATGTGGGATTGAAGTCAGTCTAATCTAAAATTTCACTTACAACAGCACGAGCCAGTATATCTATCTCCACAGTGTTAGCAGACTAGAAAAAGAGGTTCTTAGAAAAGTATTATGAGTGTTATATTCATTTCTGTGTATATCACCACCTCATTCTATTGTCATTCATGCAGGAAAGTAAGAGAAGGCATGCACCTATCTATTTCTTGATTATAATTATACAAAAGAAACCAAAATAGCTTTTCTAAGAATGACAGGTGGACTGATTTACTTGGTTTGTTGTGCTTCAGGACATTGGTCGTTTAACACTTTAGCTGCAGTGACTGGCAGTCCTCTATAGGCAGAGAACTGGAAGCCAGGCACATAGTCTTAAGCTGCTGGGGTTTTTTTCAGTTAATGTTTTGTATAAACTTTCATACTTAATTTAATATTATTAAATGTAAAATTCCAAAGACAGTTCTAGTAATATTTCTGTTTTCCCATTGCAGAAAACTTGCAAAAAACCAGCTGTAGAGAAGTTACCTTTTCCTTGAAAAGAGTTTTGATACATTTTCTATTAAATAAGAAAGCATAGGAAGTTCAAGTTGCTTTGAAATTTATAATGACAAAGATCTGACAGAGATTACAATAATGACATACTTTTACCATATTATGAAAAAAACCCCAAACCAAACAAAAAAATCTGATCACTTCTCTATGTTGATAAAAGATGTTAAAATAATCTTCATGCTTGTTGCAGTTCAAAAATACCGGTTAAGCATGAACATAAATTGAACATAAGTACTTTTAATGAAGTGGGGACACTCTTGTAGTGTTCAAACTTTTGCATTGGTATTAATTAACCAGAGTCTAATAGACAGAGTTCCTTGAGGAGTATTTATTATTTAAATATCAGGCTATAAGTAAAGCTACTCACTGGGCACGCCACCTATTAAAAAGGCTAGAAAAGAATTGAAATGCAGCTAGCATGACTAAACAGGAACTGCAAGGATGTCATTAGAAGCAAGAAGCTGTTCTTTAAAAGGAGATAATTCTGTGTCTGAATACAGGCAACAGAGAAAACTGAATTCCCAATTAAGGAAAACAAGAGCAGTAAGACAGGCCAAAAGAGAGTCTGGGGATCAAGTAGCAAAATGAAACAAAATTATTAATAAATCCCTTTTCAAACACACCCAGAGCAGAAAATCTGTCAGGCAGCCCTTTATGAGTGCATAAAAGAAGCATTAACTAAATTAATTATTTGCATCATGTTCACTTTAGAAACTAGCAGATTCTTCCTTTGTGAAAGAAGCAGAAGATGGCTCTGACATTAAAA
Organism: Chloroceryle aenea; assembly: GCA_013399075.1. NCBI lineage: Eukaryota > Metazoa > Chordata > Aves > Coraciiformes > Cerylidae > Chloroceryle > Chloroceryle aenea. The sequence continues at coordinate 28,473 of VWZY01010812.1, forward strand.
CATTTCACAGAATCACAGAATC
>VWZY01010812.1:37522-50975 GCA_013399075.1 Chloroceryle aenea
AGCCTACAAACCACATGACAAACCCAAACAAAAATACCAACCACCAAACATACATTCTAGGTCTGAAAACTTCCCTTTCTTCTAACTCTCCCTTGCAGGGATACCCTGCTGTATAAGAAGGGCATTAAATAGAGAGGCTGGGAAGAAAGCTAAGGAACTGCAAGACCAATTGTAACAAGCTTTGCTTTACTTCAGGCTCAAGTATAAATAAATTCTGGGATGTTGGAAGATAAGCAGATTGCAAGGCTCAGTTGTGAGGTTCTCTTCCATAGAAAAACTCTCAGACCCCCACCAGCTAAACAAATCAGACTGCAGCTCTGAGGTTGCTTGTGAGAGGATTCTCCAGAACTGCAACTTCAAAAGGATGTGACACAATCACTGATCTGCAGTGTTAACTTTTCATGCACTTTCGCTTTTCTCTCTCTAAAAACCACCAATTAAGCACCTGCAGGTTCTTTCATCTTAGTAATTTTTTTTGTGTGTGTCATGGGAGGGTTATTGGATTGTGTGAGCTTGTTCCTCTGCTTTCAGGCTTTTGTTTTGAGTTTTTGTTTGTTTTGGTTTGGTTTGGTTTTTTACTGTAAAGCCTGTTCACCCTTGGTACCCCATTTCTCACTTGTTAATATAAGTATTTGTTGGTAGTTACACTATTTGCAGGAAAAATAAAAGGATACTAGATGGAGCATTTCCACTCTCAGGAAACATGGATATCACAAGATAATTGACTCTACAGCATCTTAGACCATACAGCTGGGCCTGTAGAAAGACTGTTTTCCTATCATTTTGGAAAGGCAGCACCAACCTGCTCAAAAATCAACAATTATCTGTGTCCATCCAGTGTCTAGAAAAACATGGTTTCAGAAACAGGGCTGTAGTGGGACGCTTGTATGTAATACACATTACTCCTATGTTGGAAAGACTTTTGGGCAATAAAGATGAAGGAATACATTTCAATATCTTCTCATACTCCCTTCCCAGCAGTGCTGTTCTGTCATGCATGCATTTCTTCCTAAGCCACACTGCTTCTTTATTTTCACTGGCTGGCACAAGCTGTCATTCTGACATTGCTGTATCAAAAGACTAAAATACCCTTTGCAGGATATAACCTTTCAGGATATTTGTCCTGAAAAAATAGTTTTGTAAAAGTACTCTAGAGATAAAATAAGACAAATCACTCTCAGACATAAAAACAGTCATTTAAGAGAACAGAAAATCTATTTAAAGCAAACTAATACTTTCACTGAACTGTCTGTGGATTTATTTCCTCCCAAGACAAGTAATATCTGAGATGACTGAAGCATTGAGGTGTGATGGTATACTTTTCAGTGGGCTGAGGATAACTGCTGTGCTATGGGAAAGGAAATGGAAACCATTCTCTGTGCAGCCTCGCTACCTGGTGTGTATGGGTGGTGATGGCCTGGGTACTGGCATCTTCTATTATTTTCCCATATGAAGATCTTAGTATGATCACTGATGCTATGAACGGTTCACAGGCTGTGTCTTTTCTGCTTCCTCATGGTAGAAATAGTCTCCAAATTTCCTTGTGATCTGGAGGAATGTTTTTAAAATAAGGTAAAAAAAAGAAACAAATGACCTTCTGAAGCCCGCTGAACTGCTGAAGTAGGAGGGCACTGTGCACGTATTGCATAGGTAGACAAGTAGGAAGTCAGGAGAGGCAGAGGGAAAGGACAATCTGGTACCTGGAGATGGTGTCAGACAGTCTGAGGACAAGGAGACTTTGTTACCCCCTTTTTGAAAGGAAAGGAACAAAGGGTTCAATTAATTAAAAATCTAGTATGTCTCTTAAGAAGATGTATGCCTATTTTGTAACAAAGTATAACTCCTTTGATTAAACGAAGTACATTATCAATGCATGGTACTATGGTGATTAGTAGTATACATTGCAATTTGTTTACCATAACCACTTCATTTAAAAATAGTTACATCTAAATATTTGTGTACAATGGCCCCTCAACTATTACCTAATTAATGTTTAGCAACCAGTTATAAGGGAAAACAAAGGGCCATGACAACTGATAATTTATGTATGTATTTTATCACTCTTTCTAATGGTTTATTTCATTAAATATTATGAATTAGTCATCTGAAACTGTATCTCTGTGAGGTAGGAAAGTATCCTTCCTTCCTTCTCCATCCTATCCTAGTATCCATTTTCAAGTGCAGAATTGAGAGATTAAGGGCTTGAATAACTTCCCATGTCATTCCCTTAATGTCAACAAAGAAAGAGGTTATTTCGGCCAAGTGTTCAAAATCTTTACAGCAATTTTCTGGAGAACAGTCAATGCCAGCAGATCCAGGTTGATATATTCCCACAATAACTTCCAGGACATACAAAAAGTGTACTTTTGCAGTATCTTACTTTACTAATGGTGGAAATGAACACAGTGCATATGAGCTAACAGTGGAGAACTATCTCATAAACCACTTGTTGCTGTATTTATATTATTGATTAGTAAGAAATAAGGTCCTAATCTGAAAAACAGATACCTAATATGCTCTGATTTCACCTTTGTGTCTGCATTTCTCTCACTAACTTTAGTATATATCTGTTTATTTTCCTTCAGCACCTCTTAATCTTAGCTGAACTCCAATTTTGATCTTATATGAATACTATAAATAGTTCCCTAAGCTACATGCGAACAGATGTTACAAGGTTGGAAGTTTGCTGTTGCAAAACACACTAGGATGGGGCAATTGTATTTGTCAGCAGGAGCTCTCCAGCAAAGCTGAATTTTTATGGTTACCATCCACTTTCTGAGCCACAGTATTACCAGTGGATTGCAAAGATTGCCAATGACAAAACACCTTCCTGTGGATTTGTGGATTTTTTCCCAAGACTACATCACTTCAGTTATAGGGCAGCAATATAGGAAAACATAATAATATTTACTACTGGGTGTAAACAAGTAAGAAAAGTACTAACATTTTCTTTTATCTTTGTGAAACTGAAGCTATGATAAAAAAATGTTCATATCTATTCCTTATTTTATATTTCATCCATAGGTTTTGCTTTGAATCAGACTAATTTCTCAGGCATTTATTTCTCTTCTAATGGAGAAACCAAAAATATTGAGCAAGATGAAAAGAATGTGGTTGCATTGCATGCACTACAGAGAACCGAGATGCCCTATACCTTACAAAGCACTTTAGTAAAGTCTTTACGCATTTCTCTTTAAGTAATGTTATATATATATATAAAATTTTAGAAGATCAACAAAATATATATTCTGACTAATATTTGAAACTCATCTTCAGTGTATATCTATGTTCAATTAGGTAGCTTGCAAGAAAAATTGGTAGGTATTTTCTACTTCTATTATTTTTAATGGAGGCTGGACTTTGTATATAGAATGTACCTCATTCTGCATATTTCTCTAAAACTCTTTTCCCCATTTTGAAAAATTGCTTGAGTTATAGATACCCTTTGGATATTTTTTCTTCCTTATTCCTTCCCTTTCTAAGATGAATTTTTTTTCTTTGTATTTTAGTCATGAGGGTTTAAAGAATAGCATATAATAAAAAACAGACTTGTTTGCTGAGAATCTATAGACATCCTATCACATAGCAACAATCTATAAAATAATTTCACTGTGGGTTCACCACTGGAGTATATTGAAGCTACACAAAATAATTAATTTCCTTTAGTGCTTTAGACAAAATAATTACAAGATCCAGCACTGAACTGAAGCTACAGTCTTAATCATCTCATATCCACTATAAGGTAATCTTGTCTCAATTATAGATCCAGCTGGAAATGGCTTTAAAGCTTGATTGCTTTTCTGGTCTTGGCCAAGTGTTGGAACAGAAATGTCTTGACAGTATTATTAACAGAAGCATTATCAACATTGGAATGCAGACTCCACATGCCATGTACAATGCTGTGTCATTTTTACTTAAGCCCAAGTCTTGAAACGACTGTGAAATGCTTTTATTTCATTCTCATCAAGACTTAGAATTACATTTCATACTTAATAAACCACTTTAGTGGTTTAAGGGCAATCTACTTAAAATGCAATGTTATACTGTGGACTCCACAGAGATTTTTCAAAATCAGAACATTCTCCAAAACTGGAGCATTTGAAATTAATATTGGTGTTTTGCAAGGCAACTGTCATGAAACTTATAATCTTCCTGAAGCACTTTTTCAGTAAGTTCTCTGTTCCCACATTTGTCATCAGAAAGTTCTCAGGGTACCTTGTAGCTCTTTTTGCTCATGAAGGAAGGGCATGAATTGAGTTCAGTGTCGGTGTTCACTTCTCTGTTAGATATTTCTCAAAAAAAAAATTACCTATACTACTCCTTCTGGAAACAAAAGGTGTAAGCTTCCAATAATTTTTAATTAATAATTATTGTGCTTTCCTTTAGTCTGACTTAAAGAATTATTTTGCCTTAGTAATTCAAACAAAATTCTGTTACTCAAAGCCAACCTATTTCTTACAATATGTCTAGGGCCTTTACAGTAGCTGCATTCTTTATTTTATAATCTTTCATAGGTTTGTTTCTAGCATTTGAGACTGTGTAGAACACCCTTGGTCACAGTGCCTTTCTTTTATTGCCTTTTTTCACTGCTGGCCTTCTCAACCTTAATACAAGTTTGATCATCAGAACACAAACATGGTAAAGTACTAACTACTTTGACTTATTTCCAATCTGAGGTAACTGCAACATAGTGTGAATGTACATAGTACATAAATAATTTTTAGGGAGCTAGCCCTCCACTGGGTGTCTGTCTATTGCAGCAGCAAGTGATTTTTGATATCATGTCAGTACTAGTGCCAAGTACTTAACCTCTGGAAAGCTGAGAAAAGACCAACAACCTGCATTGAAAAAGAATAAGCTGTATGTTTTTAGTAAGCATATTTCCACACTTACTGTCTGAAGAAAATAACTCACAAATGCTTGTATCTGGGAAACAGTGATTTTTCAGAGATGTCATCCAAAGCTGGAGGCAGGGTTGGGGTTAAGATGAATAATGTCTTTTGAACCAGTTTGCTCCCTTCCCCACTCCTATTGATGAATTGCAGGCTTTCTTTCTTCACTTAGTCGTGGTTGATCCTAATTTACTTCTGTTAGCTCCACTGCAAGCAATGTTGATGTTTACTGTAGAGAGGGAATTGACAATTTTTGGTTAGTTTTACCCTTTTCCTACTTAGCCTGGTCTTCTTTTCCCAGGAAGGAAACCTGTGCAGGTGGTTTCTTTTGTTTTGAGAAGAGTTGGAACCATGCCTTTTAAACAATTTTGAAACTTTTTTCAGCCAGTTCAAAAACTATCTTTTTTCATAGAATTCTTTTCACTTTTTCTACGACTTGTCATTTACTTTAGCAGTTTGCTGTGAAAATGCTGACAAAGTTAAACTGACTGAACTCAGAACCCTGTAACATCACACATGATGCAACCTGAAAGGGTGGCAGAACAATCAGCTACACTTACAGCTGCAGGATAAGGGGCATATTGATTCAGAGGTGCTGACTATAGCACAGCATAAATGTACTCAAGCTAGCTGTCAACTAGCTAACTCACATACAGGTAACAGGCTAGATATAGGATCAGAGACCTCAAATCAGGGTCACCACACCTGCCTGACAGCCTTAGTTGATCGACTCTTTGTAAAGGAGTTAAGTCTGATGAAACTTCTTGTCTATAACCATAGCTATTTTCTACCCCAGTTCAGTAAGTGACATGTCATACAGAATAAGCAGGTATTCTGCATATATATCAAGGTAACCTGCAAGATGGGTTTGATTTTGTGCTTAAAGAAATCAGTTTATCACTTGTTATTTAATCATAACTTTTGGTGTATACAGAAATTATTAGAATAGAAACATATGTATAAACAGTAGAAATTAGGCTAAAAAGATGAGAGTTTGAGGTACAGAATTTTCTCCATTTAAGGAGGCTGTTAAAATGCATGCAGATTGTTCAGTCTCTGTGTGCAACTTTTAAAACCTTGGGCTAAAGCTAAAAAGAACCAGAGACTTTTAACCATTCCCATGTCTGTAGAGAATTTGATTCAGTCCATGTGACATTTTAGTGCAGAAAACCTGCTTCTTGTGTATTGATAATGATGATCTGGCATTTGGAAGTCAAGTATAATTCTCCTTCTCTTCACACACTAGTAATATTTGGCTCTGTGAATCCTGGAATGATTTAATTTACAAATTATGTTGTCAAAGAACAGTTTCATATCCCTCTTGGAATTTAAGTTTATTCTTTACCTATAGAACAAAGAAATAGTTTTGATAAAGTGTTTAAATATATTTTTCCTTATAATTTTCCTATATTATGATTTCTGGGGTATCAGAACATTTCTTAGTTTTGAGGAGGAGTTAGACTTTTTCTAGAGATAAGAATCACACTGTGTAATGCGTATTTTTTTTTTACAAATATATACAGAAATATTTATTTTAAGAAAGCTGTTACCTAAATGAAAAGACCTTGTCTTCTAGCTAATTCATGACCTAATCTTATAATGGACTCTAAGAAAGCTTGATCTCTGTCTTTCAGAAAAGATTTAATCATATTGTAGAGCATTTCACTGTGCCTACAGGTTTATCCTTCAGGTCATGATCTTCAACCTAGAGCTTTAGGAAAGTTTTCATATATTGTCAAATACTGCAAAAATAACCTTGGACCAAAAACTTTCTAAGTTATATAAGCAGAGAGAGATGCAGATAGGTATTTATGAAAATTTTGTAGGGCATTGAGCAGACTAACCCTGTAACTCATTGAAACCAGCGTGAAATAGACACAATCAACTCTGGCATCACCGAGAAAATCCTTCTTGAACCTTTGCTTGCTATTTAATTTTCAAATAAATTTGAAAACCCGGCCATTAGATCCTGAGGCCTTTAGAACTGAAGAATCTGTGCAAGAACAGCATACAGAAGGCAGACCTCTGGCAGCCTTGTAATATCCTGTGCTGCTGAAGAAACAATAGTAAGATGGAGTTGAGGAAGTAACACATTCATGTGCACATTAGTATTCTAGTTATTAGTGTCTATCATATGGGACTATCAGTAAAACATCTTTTATGTTTTGAGTAACAATAATAGAAAAGCTAAGGTAAAATGATATCACAATAATTACTTTCAGATGAGTTTACCTCACTTTTATTAATGACTTCCTCACTTTGAAGCATTTCTTGTAGAACTTGGAAGCATAATATTTAAGTAAAATTTTATATAGTCATCTAAAAGCCCAGAGATTTTATCTGTAAATTTGAGAAATCATTAAGGGAATATAAAAAAGGTGGTAGGTATATAATATTTCTTTTGAGAGATTTAGTAGTATGGTGACATTAGAAGGCAGATGGAATGGTGGAAGAGTCTATTGGCATAAAATACGAGCAAAATTTGAAGTCTTTTGACAGGTCATCCAGTTTTTGGTAGGCTGCTCTATTACTCAACATCACTTCTGAAGTTAGGCCACATAGCCAACTGTTTTTAGAAGATTGTGTAAAAGTCTGACTGGCAATGTATGAGAAGACAGAAGGATCTTTACCCCAGAATGTCGAATGTTTCCTCTCTCTGTGCTGTGACCACAGACACAAGGTTTGCCCTGCTGTGAATCTGGAATAACACAACCAAATCAGTGGAATTACTCTGGATTTTTGCCAACTCAAGGCCATATATCTTTTGGCAGTGGGTGCTCAACAGCACATATAAAACCTGACCAATGATTGGTGTATTCACACAGATCTCTTAGCTCATTTCTGATAGATTTATTAAGCTAAATCAGCTTAAACAAATTGGTTCATGATTTTACTTCAGTGACTCCAGAAATCTCCATTGCTGGAACTATTGTCCACAAGAAATTAAAACATTATAGATAATAATAAATGCAAATACATAATACATGTAAACATTTATAAACTATGTGTCTCCCTATGTACCCCCTTGGTGTATACAGAAATTCTTAGAATAGAAACATATACACAGAAACAGTAGAAATTAAACTAAAAAGATGAGAGTTTGAGGTTGATCTAGTTAAGCCTAAAGAATTCTCAAATGTACACATGTGAGCAATGTTTTAAACTGAGGGAACATCTTATAAATCAAAGAATAAGTGAAGAGGATTCAGTCCTTGAAATCAATCTAGTTGCATATCAGGAATGCACATCATGTTTATAGGACTAAAAATGTGTGTTTTGAAAATGCTGACATGTTTTTCCACCTGTCTACACCTGCACATTGTCTGAGCACTTTCCAAGAGTACTTCAAATTATTAGCTGCAAACAGATTTCAACAGTGCAATTTGTTACATATGCACTAGTCAGTAGAGGGTTGAAAATGATCGATTTGCTTAATGACAACAATTTGTCTGAAAGTTTGCTCTCAGTTGTTTCTTCTGCCTAATTTCCCTTAATCTTTATTTAAAGTATCTTAGGGGAGCTTTATTTTCCAGAAAGTGGGAAAATATTTCTAAAATTTCTTAGGAACTGTGGGTTATAGAAACTGGAAATACAGAATTTGGGGTGATTGTCCTTCTTTTTTGAGTCACAAACAGGAAAAAAATAAATGAATGTTTATGTTTCCTCTGGATTCAGCCCTCAAAGCAGTGAAAGATACTGACAACCAAATCTGTCTAGTGATCAGTGCAAAAAAGGAGGCCACATTCTTGTGTGTATGTACTTGGGGGATTCTCTTAAATAGCTAACAACTGATGGATAGTCACTGCTGTGGTGTCCTTCCCTCCATTTTGGGAAACCTGAAGGCTCTCTGCTTTGAGGAAAAGGGACTTACCGAGGCTAGATGAACAGCTACTCCCTCTCTACCATAACCATCTGCATGTAAGGACATATATCTAATTCTGTGCTGAGGTTAGGGGGTGATGGTTGCAAAGGAAATAAGACAATGTGAAGTAAAGAGGTTATCAGGCAGAGGAGCAACCTGAGCTCTTACTCTTCAGGTGTTCACTGGGAGTCATTGCACTCAGCCTTAAATGGACAGCGAAGGCAGCAGGTGTCAAGCTTGCTAGAAAAATTATCTGAAAGAAGGGCACTCGATCTGCTATAAAAGAAACTGATCAAAATTTGCTCAGAAGTCACACAGAATCTTGTTTACTTCATTTGAACTTTTTGTAGTAACAGATATTTCTGTGGGTGTGTGAGCAAGCCAGGCTAATCTTTTATAGATGAGTTACTGCGAGACATTTCCCCTCACATGTGTATGTCAAGTCCCATTATCGTCAATGTGGATGCTGAAAGTAACTAAAAGTAGAAATGAGTATGAATCGATGAGGTATGTTAATAGATAGGTTTTATTTTATTGAAACCTCACAGGGCAGTCAATTTACGGGGGGGGGGGCGTGCCTTTGATTCTCTGTCATTGCTTTATTATGACCTTTTTTGGGTGAAGGAAATTCAAGTCTGTTAATATGTTCAAAAGAAGAATGTCTTTTTAATTGAGGATTACATATTGATAATATATTGCCTAGTAGTAGAAATTGTCTGGAATTATCAACAATAGCTCAGCATTGATTTATTGTGTTTTCTTTTAAGAAAGATCAAAAAAGATCAGGTATAAGCCTTTCCTTATTGGACTAATCTCAAATACCTAGACAAATAAATGCTGGTGTTGCTAGCTGGCTTTATTGTATTTATAAGGTGAAAACACTTTCCACTTCACTACTACCTAGGTAAAACTTGGCTGAAATCAGCTGTAAAACTCCCATCAGCTTCAAAGGAACTGTAACTGAGCCCTGCCATTAGTTGCAGTAGAGGATCAGTTCTGAAGAATAACAAGTCTTTGATGTTTCTTCATGGAAAAATCCTTTGTTGGGACTCCAAACCTTTGAAAAATGGTAAGAACTCCTCTGCGTGCAAATGGTCTTGTAACTCTTTTGTAGTTTTTGCTTGATGAATATTTGCAGCAAGGACTACTGCATTCAAGACTGGGTACAAGGCCTGACTCAGATTGTTAGCTCTAGGGCCATTACTCTAGTTGGTTGATGCTTATCATCCATAATACCTCTGGCAGTATCTTTCTAGCTATCTGCCCTTTCACAAACCCATTACTTTAGACTTTAGGTACTGCAAACTGATTTATATTATCCAGAATTGATGCTTTACTTGGTTATGTCTGATTTTACCTTTTAAAGACTGATTCTATATTGTTGCAATAATTTTAGATGTCTCCATAGTGCCAGTGGAACTAATAACCAGTGTGCTCTAGCTAAAGTGGTAGGGCTATTTTACAGCACAGGCAGTCCGGAATCTGTAATGGTCTTTTCTTACCTAAGTCTCCATTTGATTAATATTGTTCCAGCAGACATTGTGTGTCTTGTTCTGACACCTTCTTACACCCTTCGTTTACAAACGCTAAATTAAGTTCCCAGTCAGAGGCTGAAAGTCCATACTTATCTCTGCTGTCAGAGATTTCCTTCAGCTGAACACTAAGACATAGAAAAGGGTTTCAGTCCATCACAGGTACATCAGGAAGAATAACCACTCTTTTTCCTCTCTAGATACATACAAGGAGTGAATCCTACGATATCAGTCACATTATTGTAGCTCCCCCATGAAACAGCAATTCCTCACTGTCAAACAGCAAATTTTAAGTGTATAAACCTCTTTTTTGTAACTAAAAATATTTTGTGCTCTGATGATTCACTGAAATGCTATGATTGAAGCTTCCAAATTTTGAACCTTGTTATATTTCCTAATTATTGTTGGAGTTTATAGTCTCATTACTTCTGTAACTGTACTTCTGCAACTAGGTTACAAGGCATAATGACAAAATGAGTAAAACCCAAATACAAACTCTCTCTGACTGATGATCAAGGGAAGAGGACTTACAGAAGTAGTTCCAGTAATTCCTGCACATCTGAAGCATGGAATTTGTCACCCTGACTGTTCCAAGTAAACTTCTGTAATTCATAATTACTTATAAAATATAAAAAACTTTTAAAAAAATAATAGCTTGATAGTACTATTTTAATTCATTTTCTAGCAGTAAGTACCTCTAGTAGCATGGATGATTAGTACTTTCCATTGTAGTGTCTAAACCTAATGAAAATTGTTACTTTGTTGAAGGCTGTGTTACTGATGTTCACAAAATGACGTACTCAAAATGACACATACTAATGTCATTCTTCCTCTTCTTTGGTTTATTTTATCTACCTTGCAAAGTTTTTATGAGGGATGAATCAACTTTGAGTATCCTGTTGTCAGACAGAGCTTCTCTATTGCCTATGAGAATCTTCTCCTGTTCTCTGGCATTAGTTTAAATGGTGGACTTTTCAAATTTACTTTTACAAATGACACATTTGTATGTGACAATTTTTGTTTGCTGCAAGTTAATCCTTTATTTCTTGCACCTGACACCTTGCTGATACATGAATGTGTGTGAGATAAGTCTTTGATAATCTTTCTCACCTATCTTGGAAAAAAAAAATACCCTTATGCAGCCAGTTTCTATGATATTCCTTATTTTCTATTCACATGTCAGTCTTAGATCTGTAGTAAATATTTCACAAGACTTTTTCTAGTTGAGTGTCTGGATTGTGCAAACTCAATGCTTTCAACTTCAGAAATGTTCATCACTGAAAAAAAAAAAAAGGAAACAAGAAAAGGAAAAAAGCAACAATAATATTTCAAACTCTGAATTTAAGTCTTCTTCAATACATTCTCATGTCCTCCTGAGGTGTTTATATCTGTTATTTCCTGACTAGCATTTCTATCCTAACTCTCTTCAGCTGGCCTTGAGGAAAAAACCCAACCTGCATATAAGCAAAGAACCTCTGACTTCTTAAGTGAAATGCCTTCAGAGTCCAGCTGGCCTATCTCAAAAGAAATGAAAGGAGTTTGAACACAAAAATGCTATGATCTTAGAGATGCATAAGTAATGTTCCTCAGTTCTCTCATAAAATTAATTGATTAATCCTGCCACATTGTACTTTTCTTTCTGAAACCATTAGTTTACTCTGTATGCCATGTCCTTAGTTTTCATTTGACGCAGTTATCATCATTATCAGGGAGTGTTTTTCAGCATCATCTTACCAGTCTTTATGCTTTTTTCCTGTGTTATCTGATCTGTCTGTTTTGCAGTTTCTTTGCTACTAGTTTCTATTCCTCTCCCTGCAATCCAACAGACTGCGGGTGTGAAAATCTGGAGCAAGTCAAGTAAGCAAAATTTTATTATTAAGCACAATTGTTAAGTTACAGCAGTTGGTGAGAGAAAAAGGGAAACAACTGGATCTATGGAAGATATAACTTCCTGTCTGAATCAGATCAGCCTGTTCAGTGAAGGGGCCACCTCTTGCTTATTTTTCAACAGATGGAAAAAAGCATCTATATTCAGAATCTCATCTCTGACTGCTGTTAATAATCCTTTCTTTATAGAAGACATAACTGAACAGCATTTGGTATAAATGAAATTGTAATTACATTGTCATTATTACACTGGCACTATTTTCTTGGGTAACAGGTTTCCTGAAGGGGTACTTCTGACCTCTAATTTGAATTTTAATAAAATACTTGATGCATTGAGATCAGCTGTTGTTTTGAAAGAAAAAAATAGCCATGAACATTCATTTTTCACATCTTTTTGTCCTTTTTTTTGAAATTATTATTAGAATTGTACAATTGTATGGAAACATCAGTGTAAGGGATCCAACAATAACAGCCTCCAGATCTAGGATATGTTTAAGGTGCCCCACATGAAGGATGGAATGAGGCCTCAGTTAGACTCTGGAGTTTCCAGGAAATTAGGTCTTTTGCAGATATGAAGAAGGGATATAGGATCTAAGATCTAAGGATCTGTCAAATATCTGGGGACAAAGGAGTCAAATCAAATTATATGGTGATGCAGAAAAATTCATGTCAACCACATATTGACTACTTAGCTGCTAAAGAGATCAGCTTTTCCATCATCATTTTCCAACTTTCTGATGGTCATTTGGATGGAGATATATCCTGTCCTTGTGTGACTACTGGACCCATATGCATGGATCAACTTACTCAAAGGTTTGTGGAAGCTACATTATGGCAAGGACATGTTAATTTAGAAATAAAAAGTGCAGTTCTGAGGCCATATTTTGCTCTTGGTGATTAGTATATTTTTTTGACTTAGTGTGGTGGTTTGACCTTTGCTGGATGACAGGTGCTCACCAAGCTGCTCTGTCACTCCCCCCTACCTCCTCTCAGCTGGACTAGGGGGGAGAAAATAAGATTAAACTTATAGGTTAAGATAAAGACAGTTTAATGAAAACTGAAGCAAGGCTACATCCATGGAAGCAAAAGAAAAGAAATTTATTCTCTNGTCCCCTCTCAAGATCTTGTCCACCCCATCCCACTTGTGCAGGGAATGTTGGAGAAACAACTTTGGTACTGTGTGAGCCCTGCTCAGCAGTAGCCACAACAAACACGGGTGTGTTATGAGCACCTTTCCAGCTGTCAATGCAAAGCAACCACTGGGAGGGCTGCCATGGGGA